>ML686111.1:1231589-1261767 GCA_007922175.1 Pelusios castaneus
ACTGGGGAACAGCACATAGAGGAGGGGGAGGTCAAATCACTTTTTGTTTAGTGTTTTGAATCCTAACACCTATTTTGATTTGCTGTTACAGCCTGACCAGATGCTATGTCATACACTCCCCTGCATTTAATTTCCTCCCACTCTGTAACTTTCCTATCTTCAAAGCGTCTGACGAAGTGGGATTTTCTCCCACGAAAGCTCATGCGATAAATAAATCTGTTAGTCTTTAAAAGTGCCACAAGACTCTGTTGTCTTTCTACAATAGACTAACACGGCTACCCCTTTGGAATTTGACTACATGTAGGTATATTTGGCAGCCATTTTGGCTTATAGTGAACTAATTGACAGTAAACAAGTGCAATGTTTATGCAGTCCATTGTCAGGTTTACACACATCTTGAGGCTTTTAAAATCTCCAATTAAAAAGCGTCCTCTGTCATAGAACATTAATATCAAGGTGGGATAAAAAACCCACTCAGTCTCTGTGAACTTAAGTTTCTCACATGGAAAGTGATTTTTTCCTGGTAACAGTGACTTCAGCTTGCAGAGCCCTAGAAACAGACCCCATGTATACCAGATTTTACAAGGATGAGATGGTACTCTGGACATATTGAAGATTGCTCTCTAATTTGGTGTCTGAATTTCACTTTAATTGTCCTGCCAATGTGTTTTGCATGCCCATTCCGGGAAGATGTCAGAAGGTGCTCAGGGCTGTATTTGGAAAAGAAAAAAGCCTTCAGAAATTCCACAAAATGTTTTCATTTTATGCCACTTCACTGGCACTGTTTCAGACTCATCATGCTACATAACTTATTTCCAAAGTAATCAACATCTGTTTACTTCCCATTAGAATTCAGAGCCTTTTCTGAGTTGTTTTACACTTGCACCTTTTTTTTAACTGATTTCTAATCTACAAACTATCAAATTAAGAGTGAAATCGATAAAAATGTAAATTCACTACCTTTAGTTCAATGGTTTGCCTTTCTATTTCTCCTAATAAAATAATTGCTAAATGTTATGGGAATATTTTGTGAGACAGACATTAGTAAGCTGGAAAGTTACACAGATAAGTATGAGTGCATACATTTCTCTGTGTATCATGGCAGTGAAATATTTTACTTTTTATTTCAGAGGGAGCAAAGATAAGATTTTTGTTATTAAGATTAATCCTTATATGCCTGATAAACTGATAACAGCTGGAATTAAACACATGAAATTCTGGCGTAGAGCAGGTAAGGAAAGGCATTTTTCTTGTGTTTTTATCTGCAGCATTTTCTGTTATAGCTAAGAATAATAATTATATCTTCTGTATGATTTTGAAACTTGTATATGTTAATAGGCCAACTTCTAACTCCTATTAATAATGAAAATTAATTTCTGTTATGGTAGTGACAGAGACCTCAAGAAAAATCATCTGCTCATTGTGCTAGGTATATGTAATACAGCATGCAGGAAAACATAGTGCCTGCCTTGGAAAGGTTACAGTCTAATTTTTATAAATAATAGTTCTGCCATTAATAGTTGTCACAGTTCAGGGCAACAGCACCATATTACCCCTCCATGGTCCCTTGAGGGAAACTGCTCTAAGCTCCTCAGCTGTCACATCTCTCAGGGTGGAGACCTATTTCTCTTTCCCTTCTGACCAGGGGTTTTTCCAGGCTTCCCAGTTCTCGGCTTATACTGCAATATTCCCATTAAGTCAGACTGCCTAAACAGACCAGCATCTGCACTTTGCTTTCTTGTTGAAGGCTACAACAATATAATTAGCAGCAGTTGTAAGTTACCCACATAGCTTTTTTCACTTAAGGTGAAAGTATTACAGAGAAAACAAATTAAAAACAATAAAGGAACCTGCGTAAATGTTGATAAGCTTACCAGAGGTCACCTATCTATCTTATGAGACCCCAAAAGGCCAAAGTCCTTCCAACCCTTCCCAAGAAGGTTTGGATCCCTCTTGGATAGAAGAGCCTGTCTCCTTGTTAGTCAGTTTAAACTCAGGCTATTTATCCCAGTCTTTATTTTGTCTGTCAGTCTCTGTGCCTGATTTGCCTTAATTACCATCCATTGTTAAAGTTCTCATAGGAGCTGTGGTAACCCTCCCCAGTGGAGCACAACACAATCATACATAAACTATTCATTTAAAACAATGGACCACAAAGATGCTGCATGGAGTTGCAATATTTGTCACATCTCTCCATGAAGAAGCTACATACAGTCTGGTCCACAATAATACATAACTGTGATACTATAAGGTGTTTCAAGAGTATTTCAGGAAATAATCATATCTGTCACAAAAGTTATATAGCTCAAAATAACTCATGCACTACTCAAGGATAATGTAATAAATCCCTCTCAACATATATAAATGTAGAGTTTTCAGGTAATATCAAAGAGACAAAGGTAATAATTTCAGGCCTTCAATGTTTAGTGGGTAAAATACATATACATAGATTCACATATAACGTAAGAATATAGTGATATAAAACACTATGGTATGCAATTTTAATAATCAAAGATCCACGCGCAAGAGCTATAAATAAGATTTAAGACAAAGCTCTTGTAGTGAATATACCTGCTCATTATACTTTGTTTGTGTGGTTATCTTTGATAAACATGGCTAAAAAAGCGCAAGATGTTAAAGAATAGATACGTTTCATCTATCTGAAAATATTGAATTTAGAGCAATAGAAAAACATTATCTAAATGATTTTCTGAACTCCTTTGTATCAGATCTTGAAAGGCATGATAAGCCAAAAGGGTCTTTGAAAAATTTACCTCCTTTGCTGAAGAAAATTGTGTTGACGACCTCCAGATATTCAGACATCATCAATAGTTCTGCAAATGCCTTGAGTCAGGTGAATCCCTCCCATCTCTATTAAGATTCATCCTTAAGAGCTATAGTACGCTTAACTGTGAGGAGGAGAGTAACTCTAGTCATCTCAGTCATAGACTGCCCATGAAATTGGCCAGGTTCAACAGAGGCCCCAGTAAGCTGTTGCTTAATGAAGTTTTTAGACTGCTGTCAGGCTACTACCGAGAAGATTAATTATAGCATATTTTTAGGATCAGTGACTAAAATAAGAACCAATACACTCTGTGTCAAAGAAGATGTCCAAGTAACAATGGGTGCTACTGTAGGAGATGACATAAATCTCTAGGTAACAGATCCATACTATTGTAGGAGGAACCTAAAATAGTGCTGAGAACTACTATGAGAGCTGGACAAAGAGCTAAATGGGGAACTCACTGCTTTCTCTGCACAAAACCAGAAATGTTTTGAAACTGGCAGTGCTGATGCATTTAATGCACTGAAGACAGGACAGCATTGCCAAAGAAGAGACCTATATTCTGGGCTGGATTTGTGCTGCGAGGTATTGGTAACTAAAAGGCTCTTGGTATTGAGGAGACTTTGTAATGAAAGAAGATATCAGTATCAACATTTATACGGAGCCAAGGCATGTATGTATCTATTCCAAAGGTGAACTCAGGAATATACATAGTGGCAGTACCATGTAGATGGTGAAGAGACAGTCATTGTGAAAGGAGACTTATTGTGAGTATAAGCACTGAGATATAGGTCGGTCCTACTATATTCTAAGTCAAGATCCACTACTGAGACCTGAGATCACAAGTAATAATGAAATATGGGGGCGGGAGGGAATCTTCATCAGTGCCAAATGCTGGCACACAGATCCAGAGGCTTTGTCGCTGAAAATATAAAAGCCCCTAGATCTTAGTCTGTAAAGTGGCACTGTTGTCTCAAACATGGAGTTACTCTGAAAATTTTGTGAAAAGTCACATCTGTTTTTCATGCCTGACAGGTCACAAGATACTTTACATTGGCATCGTTACCTACAGAAACTATTTTATAAACATTTTAGAGGCTTTTAAAAAATATTGATAATAATATTTTTGTCACTTAGAGGCCACTATATCAACACAAATTTTAAAGCTAAAGTTATAAAATAACTTTCCTCCAAAAATATAGCATGAAGTTGGTAGAGTTTGTAATTTTTACATTGGACTAAGGTGATCATCTCAAACTCATTCCATTAAAATCTTTATACCATTCAATCAGCTAGTTAAAGTCTGTATTTAGACTCCCTTTCTCTCACATATAACTCTGTGTGTATATATAAATTCAAGTCCTGGGTCAAGTAGCATTTCAAAGGAATTCCTAAAAGTAAGATATTTTTTTTTCTTGAAAGATGCCTAAAATTGAGGGAGAGTGAGAAGTAATGAATTGTGAAGAACCTTAAAAATGAGTATATTCCAAGGCTAGAGGAAAAGAGGTTTACTGTTTTGGATAGGCTGTCTGTACATTATTTTGAAAGTGATACTTGTGCAAGCATTTGATTACTTGTTTTTATTCTAAATCAGGGGGAGGACTGATTGGGAGAAAGGGCTGCATAGGTGCAATGGGAAGAACTGATACAATGATGTGTGCAGTATACGGCTGGACTGAAGAGATGGCATTCTCTGGAACTTCCACTGGGGATGTGTGTATCTGGAGAGATTTGTTTCTTATCAAAACTGTCAAAGCGCATGATGGTCCAGTATTTAGCATGCACGCATTGGAAAAAGTAAGTGAACCATTTAAATTTTAAATGAGATATAGTTTGGATGTAATAAAAATTTCTACATGGCCAGGCCTAACGTGAATGCAGTCTATGACCATATAACTGGAGTTCAGGATTCTATGACTCTTCCCATTCTCAGGTCAGCAGGAGCTAGGAGTGCTACATTTTCTAGTAGGTGGAAGTATCTTGTATCTTTATGTTGCAAAGACTCCTCTGGTTGACCTGTCTCATGATGCCTTGAGTGAATGTGAATAAGGCAGGTAAAATGGGAGGAATCTCAGGGGCCTCTGATGATCCGCATTGATTGAGGGAAGGGGAATTCTGGTATGTTACATTAAAAGAAACATATACCAGTTATGTTTCTTACTATGTAAAGAGTTGTGCAGATGGAATTTGTATTAGAAAATATAGATCTGAGGCTTGCTTCATGTACGTGGCCACCCCTGAAAACCTTCTGCCATTCATAGCAATTTTCTCCATTTTATGCATAGTAAATTTATTTTAAACTGGTAGAAAATCAGTAAATGGAATAATTTTAACTGCATCTATTGTATAATTACTTTGCATCCTTATGTATATAATTTAATAACCATTATGTGGACTTCGTTGGATTACAAAATGAAAACTGTTGCAGTGCCAGCATACAGTAAGGCCGTGTCTACACTATTCCATTTTAACTCTGCTTGCATAATTAATGCTACATGAGCCATCGAGTGTGATATTCTTCTCTTAATATAAAGATATATTAGTATGGTTATTCCCATATGGGAAGAGGAATAAGCTACATCAGTATAAGGCACCTTTACATCAATACAATTGTGTCCCCATTGGCATTGTACCTGTATAACTATTTCAATAGAAACAAATAAACAAACAATACTTCTTAACAAAATAGTAGCATTGGTGCAAAATTTGTATGTACCCCAGGCCTTGGTCATCTGGAAGAGATTAAATGGAAACCAAAGTATATCCTTTAGAGCTGAAGGAGCTGCGTGTTCATTTTTTGTCACAGTTATAATTCATTTAGCTACAGGAATGGAGAAAGTTTAAGACAAGACTGCTCTTTTCTAATTTATAATATCAAATTATTCTAGCTCTCAACATTTTTCCCCTAAGGAAACAAATTCAAGCTTCTGATATAGGTAGGAGATCAGAAACAGTATTTCTGTTAGAGAAAGGGCCTGAAATCACCAAGTTCTTCATCAAGTGGTGTTCCTGGGTGCTCCACTCTAGGTGATCGGTGCACCCTCACATCGAGATCAGAGATTTTTGTTGCAGTCTCCGCTCTGAGCCGTGTGCTCACGCTTGTCTCGAGATGCCGCTGGCAACCTGAGCCATGCGCACACAGCTCAAGCCCCCGCCAGTTCCTTCTTAACCACCTGCGGTTAGAGATGGGGTTTCACAGCTCTCCACACACAGTTATTTAGCCTTTAGGAATTAGCCTTTGTTAATAGTTAGTTAGTTTCTCTTTATATTACTGCCATGTTAATCAGTCGTTACATAGTTATTTAGCATCTGTTAGCTGTTAATAGTTTGGAGGGGGGGGAAGCTGTTAACCCGACTGCTTCAAAGTTACCGGTCGGGAAACTAACGGTGGTTACTTTGTTTCTAGAATTAATTTGTTAGTTAGTTTTCCTGTGCTTAAAAAAAAAAAAAAAACAAGAAGAAGAAGAAGAGAAGAGTCGTTAGCCATTACACTAACCGCTGGAATGATATCAGTGTCTCCAGGCTTTAAAAGGTGCACCCATTGCAGAGATGCGATGCCTGTCTCCGACGGGCACTCACAGTGCATCTGATGCCTGCGAGAGGGACACAATGCTCGGAAGTGCCAGCACTGTAGAAATTTGAAGGCAAGAGGTTGGCGGGACAGAGAATTGAAGCTGAAAATGCTGCTGTTAGAAAAATCCCTGAGACCAACATCTGACCTCGGGCAGGAAACATCGCCCCGGGAGTCAGGGAGAGAGTTCGGGAAAGAGGCCCTGACCCTCTCCATGAGCCCCCCTCACAAATGGCAGCTGCCACCAAAACGAGCAGAGATGATTAAACCACTCGGTACCACAGCAAGCAGGGCACCGATGGAATCCCAATCTGATGCAGAGGTGAGGTCTAAAATACTGACCTCCACTTTGTCAGCGGGGGAAACCCCGGCACCGTCGGATACGCCAAAGACTAACTCGGCACCGACTGATTGTCAGGCACTGGAGCCTGCAACAGCTCCAGAGGCAACTTCGGTGCTGAGTGAACCTCCGGCACCGAGCCGACCATCAGCACCGCTGCCTACTCAGAGAGCATGCCCTAATAGCGCTCAGTCTGACCCAGAGCTGAGGGGGAAAAGAAAAGAGAAGACCAAGCACATACAACCATCAGAGTCATCACCATATGAGACTAGTGAGTCACTTCCGCTGTCCCCACTGTGCAGCAGTCATGAGGAGGACAACTTATCAGCTATGTTCCCGCCTGGACAGAAAGCAACACAGAAGCAGAGGAGCAGGGGTCCTATTCTGCCATGGTTTATATCTCCATATTTTATGGGACCTATGTCAATGCCCGGGCAGTGGCCTAACTGGGACACTTGGGCACTGTACAGGATATCTCAATAGGAAGATTGCTTCAAAGATAGTGGCAGTCTTGGCACCGGGTTCTCCGTACCAACCTCAGGACGCTTACTCAGATGCATCAAAAGACGAAGCTCTAGATGATTTGAGTGACCACTCAGACATGGAGGAGGAAATTATTTTGCAGACTTCCTCTTTCCTACCGGAAGACAAAATTGTACCCACATCAGCTGCTGGGACAGACGACCTAAGGAGCTTCCAGGACCTCTTTAAGCGTGTAGCCCAGGACTTAGAAATAACATTGCAAGAACTGCCACAGAATCAGCACAAACTCCTAAAAATTCTGAACACACCATCCTCAAAAATTGCTTTACCCAAGGATGATTCTCTCATGGATCCTGCGAATGTAACCTGGCAGACACCTGCAACCAATGCACCAAAGTGTGAGCGAGCTGACAAAAAATATTACATTCCAGCTAAGAACAATGAATATTTGTTCACTCACCCACCACTGAATTCACTAGTGGTGGAAGCGGCGCAACAAAGAAGTGGACAGAGTCGTAACAAGGCAAACCTACAAGATAAGGAAGGAAGAAGGGTAGATCTTTTTGGATGTAAAGTATATTCATCCACAACCCTTCAATTGAGAATATCAAATTATGCAGCCCTACTGGCTAATTATGATCATAACACATACTCGAAATTTTCAAAATTTATTGAGTTCATTCCTCAAGATAAACAACAGCAATTTCAGGTGTTGGGCAGCGAAGGGCAACTCATATCCAGGATGGCGTTGTAAGCTGCATTAGATGCCTCAGATACAGCCGCCAGAACAGTGGGTACAGCAGTAGTAATGAGAAGGGTGTCCTGGCTTCAATCAGCAGCACTTCCTTGGGAACTCCAGGCGTCCATAAAAGACCTGCCGTTTGATAAGAAAAAGCTATTCGGTGAAAAGACAAATGAAGTGATGCACTTTATGAAAGATTCACATGCCACACTACATACCCTACCAGGAGAACCAATTTCAGATATCAACCATATCAGCGGCGATGAACCTCAATACTCCCAACACTAGCCATTTATACAGCCATATTAAAGACAACAGGACAGGAGCAGGCAGAGGTACCAGAGAAGGCGCCAGACCCAAAACAACCAGTCAGCGCAGCCATCCACATCATCAAAACAGCAACAGCAATTTTGAATAATTGGTCGAGGGCATGAGCAACCTCCCCTGTCACCTACATCCCAAGATGCACCTACCTTTGGTCACCGTCTGAGGCCATTTTTGAACAGATGGCAGTCCGTAACATCAGATAAATGGGTCCTAGAAATAATCCAATATGGATACTCCATCCTTTCATGTCCACCCCACCAACTTTACTCCCTTTCCTGTCCCTTTTCAGGCTCACACCTCATGTGCAAATATTGCAACAAGAGGTGAATCGGTTGATGAAATTGGGGGTGGTAGAGATAGTCTCTCCTTCAGTCAGAGGGAGAGGCTTCTACTCTCGGTATTTCCTAACAACAAAGAAGAATGGGGGATGGAGTCCCATATTAGACCTGAGAAGACTGAACAGGTATATAAGAACCCACAGGTTCAAGATGGTGACATTGGCAAAATAATACCAATGCAAAGGAGACATTAAGGAGACAATGGTTGTAGACAGCCTGTCTCAGGTGTTTACACAGAATCACACAAGTTAAAGTATAGACATAACACCAAATTCCTAACTTCTAATACAAATACAATTCCTATACATGAACTATATAATCATTCCCAGCAAATTACTACCTTTCTATTGATACCAAACATGACATAGCTCCTATGGATTATAGCATATATGAGATATTAATAGGAAATAATATCATAAATGGTTCCCTAAATCTGGACAGCATCACACCCTGCCCACATGCCCTGCCATGGTCCCTGTCTCCCTTTGCCCCATTGCACACAAGGGGTGCCCCCCTGCCACCGTGGACCTGCCCAAGGTCCCCCTAGCCCCTAAAAGTTGGCCTAGGCGTCCAGTGTGGACGCTCTAGGTCGACTTTGTAAGTTCCCCTTTAAGGCGACTTAAAATTACAAGTGTAGACATAGCCCTAGAGTGGATCACCCAGGGACACCACTCGATGAAGAAATGAAGGTTGCTCACCTTGCAGTAAACAATGTTCTTCGAGATGTGTGTCCCTGGGTATGCTCCACTACCCGTCCTCCTCTCCTCTACTGCAGCTCCGCGGTCAAGAAGGAATGGATGAGATCTTGAGCCGTGTGCGCGCAGCTTCGGTCTCCAACAGCGTCTCGAGACAAGCACAAGCACACGGCTCAGAGCGGAGACTGTGACGAAAATCTCCGATCTCGGCACGAGGGCGCACCAATCACCTACAGTGGAGCATACCCAGGGACACACAACTTGAAGAACATTGGTTACTGCAAGGTGAGCAACCTTCGTTTCAGATAACCTTTCCCCACATTCAGAAATTGGCTAATGTAGGCTTATTGTAAAAGTGGCCTGTAAGGTCCAGATATAGGATCTGGTCTGAGCCCATCTCTTGTTCTTGTGGTTTAGTTCATTTTTTTTCAAAATGGTCATAGGGATTCAAATATATTAAAGGTATAAACGCCAAAGAAGAAAATTATTACTATGTGTTGCTGAGTGTCCCTTGGAGTAATGTGGTAAAATTATGAAAGGAAAATTTAGGCTGTCAGGAAAACATCCTAACAGTGAAATGTATTAGGCCACTGAGTAATCCTCCTTGAGAGTGACAGAGGTTCCACCACTTAGTATTTTAAAAATCAGACTGGACAAAGCACTAAAAATGCTCTGTAGAGAATTATACTGCAGTAGCAAGGAAAGACTGGAAGATCTATTGGATCTTTTCAATCTCTAACTTGTATGATGCTATGATTTTACAGCTACAATATTATGTACTGAATGTTGTTAGTGTTGTTGTAGAAGTAAAGAATCTTTTTTTTAAAAAAATCTAAACTATCTATTGATGACAACCTATGAACTAAGTCTATTGTACTCTTTTGGGCAGGGATTTGTAACTGGAGGAAAGGATGGGGTAGTGGCCCTCTGGGATGACACGTTCGAACGCTGTCTCAAAACCTATGCCATCAAACGAGCTGCTTTGGCCCCTGGCTCTAAAGGTGATTTGAGGAACTTGGCTATATTATAGCACATTAAACCACTCTTTCTATTTTATTTAACCTTTAAACTCTGTCTTTCATAAGCTTTTTCTTCTCAGTTTTCTTCTTCCATAATAGAAGGAAATCAAGTTTTGCTGCAGTAAAACTTGAAAAAGAAAAAATAAAGGTGTGTTTGAAAACCTTTGTTGATTTTCATGATTTGTGCTTCTACTCTGGAAAATGACGAAGTAAAAATAGCAACTTCTAACCTAACTTATCTGCTTCCTTTTTCTACTCTGTCATATATGTATTTTCAATGACAATAATGCCTTTCATGATGATTAGTTCTAGAACCAAGCCAGCCAGAAGACAGTGAATGTGGGGATTCAGTTGTGTAACAAAAACTGAATTTTTACTAAGCCTCAGTCAGTATCACCTGTGCACATCCAGGAAGGCAAACATGTTCCTCAGAACCTTTATCACTGGTGATGATATAGAAAAAAAGAACCACGCTTAATACTGATCAGAAGTTGAGTTTGCATGACTAACTCTGAAGGAAAAATGGTTTTGTTTGTAAAGTGAGCGTATTTAATATATATAAGTCATTGAGGATAAACACTAATTTCAATTAGAGCATTTTGAATATGGGCCGCAAAGATCAATGACAAAACTACTTTTGCCCTCCAAGATATTATATCCTTAGCCTAGTACCAACCCATGGCTGAAGAGAGAATCTGTACATGGCTTATAAAAATGTAGTAATAATTACACTGAATTACAATTGTAACTGAAGAAAGTTCATTTCCATAAATTGAACAACAGTGAAAAAAACCAGTGTCTTTTATCTTGCTGAATCATTAGATTGATTGGAGCTAATAATCACTGCTTTCACAGATCTCAATGGACTACTATACGACAGAAGTGAGGGTAGTTTTAAAAAAAATAGAGATGTTCTGCTCTGAAAAACTATTCTAAAAATGGCAACATGCAGTTCCATGTTTAATATTCCTATTTGTTCTGCCTTGAATAAGTAAGGGAAGAAAGGAATGGAGGGATTTTTTTTCTATTAAAAGGTTAAATGTTCTTTCTGGCCTGTTTTCATGTGAGTATGTATGATGGCTTAAATGCTTTTAAATCAGTTATTTCTTCAAATTTCTCCCATTTGCTGTCTGATGTTGGTCCTGATGTGCAACTTTCTCTGTCTGATATTCAGGAGATTTCTCTGTCTGTCTCCCCTAAAAAACTAAATGTCTTCCATGTCTTAGCTTACATTATTAGACAATCAAAATGGTGGCTCTCCATTTGCTTATTAAACTTCTATTACAGTTAAAATAGTAGTTTAACACATTTTACTGATGTACTCTGATCTAAATTTAAGATACATAACATTATGGCTGTGTGCACATTTCTCTCACTAAAGTAACATGCTTCTTAGACAGTCATGTTAACGCTCTCCACCTTGTTTGACTCTCAGGGAGCATCTACTGAGCATGAGGATCACTGATAGTAGCCTTATGTGACAGGATTATTGAGGAAGCTGGAGTAACAAAAACTGGAAGGTTGGCAGAGAACAAATTATGTTGTTTCTGTTACACTGAAAAGAGCATGTTTTAACAATTGGCTAAATGCTAAAACTCCACAACTGGAACCAAGTTCTGTAGGCTGGAAAATGTTAGGACTACTTTTCTGTTGAATTTGCTCTGGTAAAGGTGGGTGTAACATATTAAGCTCTGACCCTCTAAAAATTTAATATTTTAGGTCTCCTTTTAGAAGATAACCCTTCTATACGTGCCATATCATTAGGACATGGTCATATTTTAGTGGGCACAAAGAATGGTGAAATACTGGAGGTGGATAAAAGTGGACCAATAACTCTGCTGGTTCAGGTAAATGTTAATATTATCATTAGGGTGTTTGACTTCTAATCCCTGCAGTTGTGTCTAACAGCAAAAGTCTGTGGCCAGCAGTATGAGAACTGGGCCTTCCCTTCTCCATCGGATTCCAACCCAGAGCCTGTGACTGCATAGTCAGATATGCTGCCTGAGGGGAGGAGAAAGGGGAGGGAAAGGGGGAGACAGACACCATTAAGACTGTTCACTGGGTCACTTCCTACTGCATTACCCCTCCAAAGTCACAAAAAGGATTGGCTTATGAACTAACTCGCTAGGTTTCTCATTGGAGAGTTGGGGGATTCTCACCATAGGCTTCTCTCCTTAAATTGCAGCCCTCTGTTCCTGGTCTGCAGAGAGGCATTCAGTAGCTCTGCAGTGGGATCTGATCCAGTCAGTGTGAACTGAGTTCCAGCAGCCTCTTTGAAACAGTTACCAACATAGGACTACTCCCTTGCTCAGTCCATACTGAGGCTTAGTCTAGACTGCGGGGCTAAGTTGACAGGAGATATGCAATCTGTATGCTGCAGAATGCGTATCTCCCGTCGACTTAGTTACTTTGACTTACTGCACTGTTTTCACTCGGTTGTGTCGACTGACAATGCTCTCCCATCGATGCAGAGTTACTCCACTTGGAGGGGTGGAGTTACTGTGTCGACAGGAGAGCAGTTCCAGGATTGATTGAGCAGATCTACACTGGCCTCTCAATCAATCCCGCTGCATGGGGATTGAAACAGTATTTTCAGTATGGACAAGCTGCTCCCTTTTGAACTCTACCTCCACTGTGAGCATGCCCAGCAGGTGGGACCTTCTGGGCCCAGAGCTGCTTATTAACCTTGGTTCCCTGGTGTGAGGCCAATTCATCCTATCATAATTATCCCTATATTCTTTTCTTTCCTCCCACTTCCTTCTTAAATCCACTGGGCTTTAAAAATTTCTATCATGAGCTAATATTACACTTCAGACAGAAGTAACATAAAATAATAAACACAGTAATTGTTAATGACATCTGAAAACTATTTTAAATTCAGAGATTTTTAAGGCCAAAAGTGACCATGCTGATTCTCATAATCTAGTCTGACCTTTTGCAAAACACAGGATATAGAAATTAACCCAGTAGTTCCTGCCATCATGTCCATAATTTCTATTTGAACTAAAGCAGTGATTTCCAACTTATGGTCTATGGACCTCTGGGTTCCTCAGACTATGTCGAAGAGGTCCACAAAAGCTTGTCGTTACTGTAGAACAGCTGTTTTCAACCTGTCGTTTGTAGACCCTGGGATCCAAATACTATAGCTAAGATATCCGAATGGGTCTGCACCAACATTTGAAATTTTTTAGAAGTCTGCAAATAAACCAGAGCATATCTTTTAGAAAGACATCTAGTCTTGATTTAAAGACTTCAAGTAATGGAGAATCCAGTACATCCCTTGGGTAAGTTGTTCCAATGATTAATTGCCTCACTGTTAAAAAACTTTAAAACATAGTAATTTATTTCCAATTTGAATTGGTGTAGCTTCAGCTCCCATCCATTGCATCTTGTTATTGCATTGTTTACTAAATTGAAGAGCCCCATACAATCAGATATCTTCTCTCCATGTAGGCGCTATAAACTGCGATAAGTTACTTGTTAGCCTTCTCTTTGATATCCTAAATAGACTGAGCTTCTTAACTCTGATTGTAACATGAAGTTTCCAGACTTTGAATCATTCTTGTGTCTTTATTCTTTTTTTGTTTGTATACAGGTAAGAAATTTGTGCACATGCGTGAATGAAAAGCTATTACAGTGCAACAGATTTTTTAAAAAACACACACATACATACTCACACACCATTAAAAATTAACATACTAGATTCTGAATCAAAAGAGATGTATGTTTGTACTTTTGATTCAGAGTCTGCTATGCTAGTATTTTGTTTATAGTATATGCTTATCTTAATCACAAACTTAAAATAATGCATATAATGCATTTTTAAGGATGATACAAGGAAGTTTATAAATACTTTTTACCAGTGCTTTTTTTGTTAAAAAAGAAGAAGAAGAAAGGTGCTGGTACTCATATCTTGATAGTAAATTTGAAAAATGCCTCTCCCACTCCTCTTCTTCCTGCACCGCCCCTTCTCTTCCAGTAGCATGCTCCTTTTCCCTGCTGACCCCACCCCCCTGGCTGGGCAGCAGGGCTGGCAAAAAGTGCCTGTACTACACACCCCTGCGTACCATCACAAAAAAAGCACTGCTTTTTACAAATTTGCTTTTTCTAAGTAATACAATGCACATTTAGGGTCAAACAGTGAATTCCTAACTCAAATTGGGTCATAATTACTCACATGAATAATCCAATTGACTTTTAGTGAGATCTAACTGAAATGATGTCAGTAAGAGTGATTATTTGGCCCTTAATTGGTTAGTTAACAAAAAGATTCTATACATTAGATAGTTTAGTGAATCAGATCTTTCAGCAATTTTCTCAAATATAATTTGCTGTAATTTTACGTTATATTTTACTCAGAAGCATAATATTTAATTTTTAAGAGCTGATTACTGAATCAAGATTGTTTCCACTAGGAAGGCTTTTTATCATCCAACAGAGATTTCCATATTATTAACATAGGTTTGTAGCTTCCTTGTATATTTTTTTTTTCAGTTTTGAAAATTAAATTATCAGACTGATTTTTTTTTTAACAGGGTCACATGGAAGGGGAAGTTTGGGGTCTAGCTACTCATCCTCATTTACCTATTTGTGCTACTGTAAGTGATGACAAAACCTTAAGAATATGGGATCTATCTCCTAGCCATTGTATGTTAGCTGTTCGCAAATTGAAAAAAGGTAAGATAATTGTATGAAGAGATTATAACCGAATTAAGTTAAGTTAAGTTAAAGTTAACATTCTAAATCTCGCAATGACAAAATGTGAAAATATAAAGTTATTTCTCTACTTGAAACAATTTCTGTGATAAGGTGCAAAACTGATTAACTATTATCAACAGATAAAAGCTGCCAGAAATATTTAAATTTAATATTGTTTCATAAGATTATTTGCATTTGTTAGCAATTCAAGCCCGAGAATTTAAAATAAAGGATGAAGCCCCAGTATTAAACCCATCATCTTTTATCTAGTACTGCAGGCATTTTAAAACAATGGTTGATTTTATGTATCATATATATACTGTGAAATTTTTACCTGTTGGTATTTTCAAATGAAATCACAGCATCAATGTTTAACTTCCTTGGTTTTTTGTTTTTGTTTTGGGGTTTTTTTTACAATTTTTGGTTGGTTTTTTTTTTTTGTGATTAAAACTAGGGAGATGATCTTCAGGCAAGTGTTTGAAAGCTGACAGAAGATACCATAATAGTACTTTGTGGGTGGTCATTATCACTAATATTATCATTAATAATAAGAAAATTTCTAATTAATTGTATTATGGAAATAGTCAAAGGCCCTAATCTGAAGTGAGACTCCAATGTCCCTAGATACTATGGAAGACACAGTCTTGCCTAGAAGAGTTTATAGTTTAATTTAACACAAGTTGCAACAAGTGAGTGTAACAAACAATAACAGGAAACTCGGGAGGGAGAACATGGTTAACAATAATGAGGATAGAGATAGTAGCTTTACAGACTAGTTTGAAGAAGTTTATTTACACATGTAAGGGATAATATGGAAAAAAAGAATAAAGACATTAGTGGCAAAACCAAACAAGCATGCATATCAGAGGAAGGGAAAGATGATATAAGAATAGATAAGTAGGGAGATGCAGAGCTGTATGGGTGCATCCACACTGGCAACTTAGGTTGACTTAAGGACGCTTAAGTCGACCTACACAAAGACGCATCCACACTGGGCTTTTATTAAGCACTTCCTTAAGTCGACTTAATAACAGCTTAAGTCGACTTAATAAAAACACCTCTGAAGGTTGACTTAAGCCTTAAGTCGACTTCTTAAGTCGACTTGAAGCCAGTGTGGACGGCTATGTCTATTGTTAAGTCGACTTAACAAGGTTAACTTAAGTCAACTTAAAGTGTAGCCACTCTGTTAAGTCGACTTAATAAGGTTGACTTTAAGTAGACTTAAAGTCAACCTTGTTAAGTCGACTTAACAGAGTCGACTTAACTTTACAAGTGTAGACATAGCCTAGCATTTTAAAGGTGGGAGCAAGATATTTGAATTTGATACAGAAGAAAAGAGAAAACTAGTAGAGGGATTTAATGAGGAGAGTGATGTGGAAAGAATAGCAAGAGAGATAGTCTTACCAACTACCTGTTGAATAGACTGGTGTGTGGGCTTCAATGAAGCCATGCAGAGGATCTTTTAGTAGTCAAAACAGGTTGGGGTGAAGGCCTATTTGAGTTGTAGATGTCTGAATAGAGAAAAAATATCTTGATTATAGGTGGAGTTGGTAGTGAATCCTAGAGTTAAGCTTGCCTAACACTTTCTGTTAGAAGGCTTCGTTTTCCTTTGTTTATGACTTTCCCAAACTTTAACTGTTCAGGCTAAAATTTTCCATGCCAGGTGTGTACCTCAGGCTGAATTTGTTTTGGAAATTTCCAGCACAAATGATTCTTCTATTTTGTAGGAAAAGGTAGAGGAATGCATTATTCTCCTTCGAGGAGTGTCCCTGTGGGTGCTCCACCTTGGGTTCTGGCACATCCTTGCATCTGGATGGGAGAACTTTCATAGAATCATAGAATAATAGGGTTGGAAGGGACCTCACGAGGTCATCTAGTCCAACCCCCTGCTAAAAAGCAGGACCACTCCCCCTAAATTATCCCAGCCAGAGTTTTGTCTAACCAAGCCTTAAAAATCTCCAAAGATCAAGATTCTACCACCTCCCTAGATAGCCCATTCCAATGCTTCACCACCCTCCTAGTGAGAAAGTTTTTCCTAATATCCAACCTTGACCTCCCCAGCTGTAATTTGAAACCATTGCTCCTTGTTCTGTCCTCTGTTACCCTCGAGAACAGCCTAGCTCCCTCCTCTTTGGAGCAACCCTTCAAATAGTTGAAGGTTGCTATCAAATCTCCCCTCAGTCTTCTCTTCTGTAGACTAAATAAGCCTAGTTCCTTCAATCTCTCCTCATAAGTCATGTACCCCAGCCTCCTAATCATTTTTGTTGCCCTCCGCTGGACTCTTTCTAATTTGTCCACATCCTTTCTGTAGTGGGGAGCCCAAAACTGGACACACTACTCCAGATGCGGCCTGACCAGTGTCGAATAGAGGGGAATTATCACATCCCTCGATCTGCTGGCAATACTCCTACTGATGCAGCCTAATATGCCATTGGCCTTTTTGGCAACAAGGGCACACTGTTGGCTCATATTCATCTTCCCGTCCACCATAACTCCCAGGTCCTTTTCTACAGCGCTGCTACTTAGCTGATCGGTCCCCAGCCTGTAGCAGTGCATGGGATTTTTCCGTCCTAAGTGCAGGACTTTGCACTTGTCTTTGTTGAACCTCATGAGGTTTCTTTCGGCCCAGTGTTCCAATTTGTCCAAGTCTCTCTGGATCCTGTCCCTGCCCTCCAGAGTATCTACCATTCCCCCCAACTTGGTGTCATCCGCAAACTTACTAAGCACGCAGTCTATTCCATCATCAAGATCATTAATGAAGATGTTGAATAGAACCGGCCCCAGGACCGACCCCTGGGGCACTCCACTTGTTACCGGTTGCCAACCAGACATCGAGCCATTGATTCCTACCCGCTGAGCCCGTTGATCTAACCAGTTTTCGCTCCACCTTACGGTCCACTCGTCCAACCCATACTTCCTTAACTTGTCGACGAGAATGCTGTGGGAAACCGTATCAAAAGCCTTGCTAAAGTCAAGGTATATCACGTCAACGGCTCTTCCCGCATCCACAAATCCAGTCATCTCATCATAGAAGGAAATCAGGTTGGTCAGGCACGATTTGCCCTTGGTGAATCCATGTTGACTGTTCCTGATCACTCTATTTTCCTACAAGTGTTTCAGGATGGATTCCTTGAGGACCTGCTCCATGATTTTCCCAGGGATTGAGGTGAGGCTGACCGGTCTGTAGTTCCCCGGATCCTCCTTTTTCCCTTTCTTAAAGATAGGTACTATATTTGCCTTTTTCCAATCCTCCGGGACCACCCCCGTTCGCCACGAGTTCTCAAAGATAATGGCCAGCGGCTCTGCAATCACTTCCCCCAACTCCCTCAGCACCCTCGGATGCAGTTCATCCGGCCCCATGGACTTGTGCACATCCAATTTCATTAAGTGTTCCCTAACCTGACTTTCCATCACTTTCTAGCAGTGTTTGTTGTGGCATACACAAGACATAAGCAACAATCAGATCCGGGAACTTTCTAGCAGAGCAATTAGATTTAGGAATTTTCAGTAATGTTCGTCGAGGCATACGCAAGACATAAGCAACAATACAACAGGTCCATTCCACATGACAAGGAGAATAAAAAGATGGATCTCCTTGGTAGAAAAATGTACACCTCTGCTATCTTTCAGTTACAGGTCACAAATGATTTGGCATTACTAGCAAATTATGATCACAATAACTATCTTAAATTTGCTGACTTTATTGAGTATATTCCAGAAAATAAAAAACAACAATTCCATGCAATAAAGGTCAATTAATCTTGAGAACAGCTCTCCAGGTGGCACTCGACGTCACGGACACAACACCCTGTACTGTAGTCACAGAGGTAGTGATGCAACGATCCTCCTAGTTATATTCAGCAGACCTCCCGAAACAGCTCCAGACAACAATAGAAGATTTCCCCTTTGATAAGAAAAAGCTATTTTTGGAGAAAACAGATGAAATAATGTAGACATCCAAGGTTTCTTGAACCACTCTACACTCCTGTCACAAGAGGCAGACCTTAATGTTACCAACCATATAATTACAAGTATCAATTCCAGTTCCAATCCAAGTCACAATATAGACAACAAGACCAACAACCACACAACAGACAATGCACATAATGGAGGAGACAACCTTCTAATCAACCATTGACTTCTCAAGCACACGCTTCAAAATCTCAGTTTTTACGCTTTGGTCGAGGACCAACATGATCTCCCCAAAGTTCTAGAGCCACAATCTCTACTATTATATACAAACCATCTATGCCATTTTTACCATTCTTGGAGGACCATCACCACAGACAAATGAGTCCTAGACTTGATCAAGATTGGCTATACCATCCCTTTCACGTCTAAGCTAACTTTCCAATACCCTTCCACATCCCTTTTCAGGGACACAATTCACAAATAACTCTTACAACAAAAGGTCACACACCTCCTCCACATGGGTGCTATAGAAAGAGTTCCTACCCAACACCAGGACAAGGGCGTCTATTCACCATACTTCCTGATGCAAAAGATATCAGGAGGTTGGTGACCAATTCTTAATCTTAGAAAATTGAACAAATTCATAAAACCACAAAAATTCAAAATGGTCATGCTTTCAACAATCAATCCAACTCTAGAACATGGGGACTGCTGTGCGGCCCTTGACCTACAAGATACATACTTTCATATCGCTATTCACCCTGCTCACAGAGAATACCTCAGGTTTGTTGTGGACAATAGTCATTATCAATACACTGTTTTACCTTTTGGTCTTTCCACAGGTCCACAATTCTTCTTACAAACAGTCGCCGTCATTGCAGCCCATTTACCCAAACAGGTCATCACCATCTTTCCCTATCTCGATGACTGCCTAATAAAATCTCCTGCTCAACAACAGGGCCTTCAAGCAGTCAATTTACCACGTCACTCTTCCAAGACCATGGACTCCTAATAAATTTGAAGAAGTCTACATGGGAACCCACAAAAACAATAGAGTTTATAGGGGGGTGCCTAGATTCACAAGCAGCAAGAGCCTTTCTTCCGGATCCAAGGTTCAACATAATCTCAGAACTAGTGATTTAGCCTTGAACACTCCCACAATCAGCAACTGCAGCTGTCTACAGCTACATGGACACATGGCCACAACCACTTTTGTCATCAGGAATGCACGGTTACACACATACACTCTTGAACTATGGTTGGCCAAGATGTACAAACCTCGATATTATTCCATACACAAGATAATTTCACTACCAAAAGAAATAAAAGAATCTCTGCAATGGTGGACAACACCACAGAACCTCAAAATGGGAGTACCCTTCCACCAACAATCTCCCTCCATCTTTATGTCAACAGATGCATCCCAAATAGGATGGGATGCTCATCTGCGACAACATACTGTCTAGGGCAAATGGTCAATCCCAGAAACAGTCCTTCATATAAACATTCTGGAACTATGCGCTGTCCGCAACGCTTTCTTCCACTTTAGACACCTCATAATTCATCAACATGTAAAGATCATGACAGACAATATAGCCTGCATGTTTTATATAAACAGGCAAGGGGGCACATGATCAAAACCCCTCAGTATAGAAGCCATGACACTATGGAATTGTTGCCTGAAATATGATAAGGAGCACAATGTGTTCCTCCAACACAGATACTACTCTTCCCTAATATCCCCCTTAAACCCCACCATAAAGCTAGTATGAAAAAAAGCACAAAAGTAAAGGGGAGCCAATAATCAGAGGAGATAAGTGAAGGTGTGTAGCAGGTAAATCAGAGTCTGAGTTGTTGGCAAGGGAAAAAATGGAAGCAAAATGAAGAATCCAGATTTGATGCAGGTGAAATGATGGGAAAGGAATATTTTAGCTGCTGAATGCTGTATAGCTAGAAGAGGTGGGGGCCAGAGAGGAAGAGATCAAGCCAGCTGCAGTGGTCCAGGAAACAAAGAACTCTGGCATGCCCTCAGTGTTTTACAAATGAAATTAGAGAATGAAGAGCACATTTTAGAAATGTTAGAAGAAGATTCTGTGAAATCTGAGGTGAAGGAAAGAGATGGCCTAAGATATAGTGTTTAACATTATGTTGCATAGTCGAATGCCATCTTCACAGATGAAAATATATTGTAACTGGGTGGGCATGTGAAGAATCCTGCTGTACACCTGGTCTGAGGAAAGCATATTGTATCAAACAATTTGCACCAACTATTGTGATGGTGGGCAACATAGAAATATGTAAAATAATAGCATAATTTATCTTTTACAGTGATTACTAATGTAAAAGAAGTATTGAGATCAGTAAACATTTCTAATTATACAAATGTGAAGTTGTACCCCTGCTAATCCAGTAACAGAATCTAATTACTTTCATAGAAGTGAGTCTGTATTATCCCTTAATATTCCATCTGGAAAAAAATGTGTGACTTATATAGGACTGCAAGTCTAATATTTCCTAACTTTCGGACAAATAGGTAAACCAGAAATGGAGAATATTTAATGAAGGGATGAGTAAATAGCTCCTGTGTGTCTCTTCCAGGGGGCAGATGTTGCTGCTTTTCTCCTGATGGAAAGGCTTTGGCTGTTGGTCTCCATGATGGAAGTTTCTTGATAGTGAATGCAGATACTCTGGAAGATCTAGTCTCCTTTCACCATAGGAAGGATGTTATTTCAGAGATTCGATTTTCTCCTGGTAAGTGATCCGTTAAGGTGATGATTATACTATCCAACTTGATTCAACTGAACTTCATAAGCATGCATTTTGGGATTTTTAGTTTCTTCACTAAGAACACATTTGTGTTTCTCCATAACTGTATCAAATCAATATGTATTAATGGAAGGTCACTTTTCAGATATAAAACCTTGATAGCATTCCTTTCTTTATGCACTCTATGGAAATTTGAAAGAAGTAAATGTATATATATCTTATTCTTCGTCTCAGTTGTTTACCTTCTGGATCTCTTTTAAAAGAATAGGCAAATGAAGACTTGTTCTGCTGTTTTACATCTATCATTATTTAGGAAATGGAATTAATATTATCATTCAATATTTTTGCATGTATTATCACACAATGGCAGGTAAGGGCAGGATTATCTGAAGAGCTCAATTTAACGTTTGGGTACATAAATGCAACGACTAGGTTTTTAAGTGATTAGTTCCCATTGCAAACAATGAAAGCTGCTGAGTGTTGTGGTCTCTGGAAAGTCTGGCCACTTGAATTTGGTAGAGGTCACGGCAGGACAGTTTATATGTACATTTTGCACTATGCATCTGCATGAAATTTGACCCATAACTAAAGAGGATGATTTATTTGAAGTGTCATTAATGCTTTAGGGTCAGATTTTCAAAAGTGCTCAGCACCATCTGATTAGGGCCATATTTTTGAAAGAGCTCAGCTCCCGTGTAGGGGCCTAAATTTATGATTGAAGGCATTAACAACACCTCAGTGTAAGTAGTCTTGTTACCTAGACAAAGTTTGATGCAGTGCATGGTGCAAAATATCACACAACTGTTGTCCTGCTGTTACCTTAACTTGAATATTACACGTGCCATCCTCTGTGAAGGAAAGACTGGTTAGATTTTCAGGTTTTCAGTTCTGATTGTTTTTTAAAGGTACAGTTGTTGTCCGTTTCAAACTATGCATCTGTCTATCCTTGCAAACGTGTGTAGAGTGCAGACACTGCACACCCAAGTAGGATGGGTATAAACAGTAGAGTGCACTACATGCCTGAATCCTATATACCCTACCCATGCAGTGCCTCTCATATCTACACTGCTCTTCTTAGTAGGGTGGTGTCTCTCTACCTCCTCCCTGCCAGAGCCTTTCTTCACCACAGTGAAAGGCTTCAGCAACAGGGAGCTGCCAGAGCCTTTCACTGCCGCATGTAGCTATGCACTGCAGTGAGTGTAGATGCAGCCTGCCCTTCACTGCCACATGTAGCTACACGTAATCTGCGTACTACCACAAGTGTAGACAAGATTTATGATGTTTTTAGTTGTTCTGTGACATGGATGCTAATCTGTCAAGGGCTGGCTGTTGATCACCACTTTTATTTCATAAAGAGCTGGAAGTTGAACTTAACAACTTATCTACTAATGCTTAGAACACTGAAATGATTAAAAATGTTTTATGTTCTCACTAATGTGTTTTAGGTGCTGGAAAATACTTAGCAGTGGCATCATGTGATAGCTTTGTAGACATCTACAATGTAATGAGTAGTAAGCGAGTAGGAATCTGCAAGGGAGCTTCGAGTTACATAACACATATGGACTGGGACATCAGAGGTAAGTAGTAGTCTGTGAATCTAAATGACAATTGCAAGGTTAGATTATAGAAAAATTGCCAAAAGTACTAAATCCTATTTTCAAAAGTGATTTAAGCCTGTAGAAGCTTAAATTTCATTAGAAGTCAGTGGGCAATATTCTGTTAACCAAAACAAGCAGGTTATGCTTTGTTTAATCTGCTACTCCTAGATAACACTGTGAGCGTACACACACAAATGTTGCTTGTTGCGTGGCAACAGCCCTCTTGCTGCGCAACACATAAACAACCTAAATGAGAGTTTACTGTGGAAGAGCTGTTTCGCGTTACATTGCGTGTGTGTGTACAGTGACTGTGCATTAAACAGCTTCCGGAAATGTCCTAGAGTGCCAATCAATACACCGGCGCTGTCATGCTTGTCAATTTCACTGTTTGGAGCTCTGCCAGGACCGGAACCCTGATTGTTACAGGACATGGTGGGATTGGTGCCACCATGCACTGCTCCTTGTAACGAAAATTCACTGGAATGTGTGAATGCTCCTTTTTGTTACAAGGGGCGCTGTGTGGATGGGGGAAGGCACAATAAAAACCACGTGATTTTTACCCCACAACGTACTTGCTGCGGAACAATTTTGTAGTGTGTAGTGTGCCTTAATGATAAACTGATATAATAAGGGTAAAAATACCTAGCTATATACCTGTTACAGAAGTTCAGACACTTACAAATGATGCAGTTTGATTAAATAAGATTAAAGTTCTATCTAGAGTCTTGTATATCTTACACACAGATTTATTGTTTGATTGATACCAACTGAGCAATGTATTGCCGCGCCTCTTCGTTTCAGACTTGGAAGAATGACTTTTTTTCTGCAATAGTGCTGAATTCTTAATGCATAATTAATTTTAAAATGAATGAAATGCAGGGCTGGTCCTACCATAGAGGCAACGTAGGCAGTCGCCGGGGGTGCCAGGGGCCATTGGGCTGGAGCCAGTGAGGCTATGCTAAATTTCCCACCCTGCTGCGCACAGGCACATAGCCCAGGGCAGAGCAAGGTGGGAAATTGAAACCAGCTGTTTCAGCTGGCTAGGGCTCCGCTCCCTGCTCCAGCAAAGGTAAGTGCTGTGGGGTCCCTCGGAAGATAGGAGAGACAGGCCTGGGGGGGGGAGCTAGGAGGAATGAGAGGGGGGTTGGCATGGGCTGCCCCACCGCTCAGCCAGCTTGGGGCCTAGACCAGCTCTCCCCGCCACTCAGCTGGCCTGTCCTGTCTGCTTGGGGCCCAGCCTAGCCTGGCCTGCTGCTTGTCTGACTCAGCTCACTGACTTGGGGCCTGGCTCAGCCCCCCGGTTTAGCCTGTCATTCGCCAGCCCCGCTCGGGGCCCAACCCTGCTGCTCAGGGCTTGGCCCTCTGCCTGGGGGGGGGGGGGGGCTTGGCCCAGCCCGCTGCATGGAGGGGAGAGGGCTCGGCCTGGCCCAGCCCACTGCTCAGCCTGCCAGCTCAGAGCCCCAGCCCAGCCTGGCCTGCTGGCTCGGGGCCCAGTCCAGCCCACTGACTTGGGCCACCGGCTTGGCCCGCCATTCGGCTGGCTCCTCTCAGGGCCCAGCTCGGGGCCCAGCCCGGCCTGCCACTTGGGGCTTGGTGCAGCCTGGCCTGCCCCTCGGAGCTTGGGGGGAACCAAAATCACAGTTCGCCTAGGGTGCCAATAAACCTTGAGCTGGCCCTTATTAAATGGAAACAAGTAATTTGTGGAAAATTGTTAACAGAAAATTTTCAAATGAACTTTTGGTCAGTGAAACTGAGTTGGTGTTAACATTGAATCGTTCTGTAATTTATATATTTTACAGGAAAGCTTTTACAAATCAACACTGGTGCTAAAGAGCAGCTGTTCTTTGAAGCTCCTCGTGGGAAAAGACAGACAATTTCCAGTTTAGAGGTAGGGAAGTAACTCCACTACAAATATAAAGAAATACAATACGAACTGCATCAATAAAGAATGAGGTTTAATACTGAAATTCTTAACTGTCCTCTAGGAGAAAACATCTGACAGTTATTTGCTATTCTTTGTTGTCCTTTAATTCTATAGAATTTTTGTGAACCAATTTTCATCTAAATAATATCATTACCAGAATGCAGAATTGCATAGGGGCTATCTCCGCCTCCTCCTCACATAGATTATACATATATACGATTTAGAAAACAGCAACAATATAAAATAATATATTTTAAAATATAAGGTGTTTGTTTTTTTCTGTTTGAAATTACATTGATGAAAAATTGGCCAGGGATAATTAGTATGCAGTCTGTCTCAAATAGCTTGTTTTTATAGGTTGAAAAGATTGGTTGGGCGTCATGGACAAGTGTTTTGGGCTCTTGCTGTGAAGGAATCTGGCCAATAATTGGAGAAGTCACAGATGTAACTGCTTCATGCCTCACCAGTGATAGTAAAGTATTGGCCACAGGAGATGATTTTGGATTTGTGAAACTTTTTCACTTCCCTGCTAAAGTAAGTAGATTTTTAACTGTAATATTAGAAGACTGTGTAATGAAATTGCTTATGCCAATACTTAAAATATTTTCACTGTATTTAGAGCATAATATTGCCCTTAAAATGTTTGTCATCATGATCTGATAAGGAAATAAGTATGGCATTGTAACTTGTAGTGCATTAAACTGTGAAATAAATTTATTCCATCAAATAAATCTTTAGTTGTTAATATTGTACCATACAAGTGATGTCAGAAGTGCACATGTTTATAGTATTTTAACATGAAGTTTCATAACTGCTATAGTACTGAATCTGTGTTTTTAATACTGTTATGCATAGTTTTATATTTAATTCCAATATTTGGGTTTTTTCTTTTCTTACTAAAAGCATTGTTTGGTGAAATCCAGTTCAAGCAAGAAGATACTTGAACACAAAAGCAATAAATTATTGAAAAAGATATATTAACTGGAAAAGTTACAGAGAAGGGCAACAAAAATTATTGGCGATATAGAACAGCTTCCATATAAGGAGAGATTTAAAAGGACTGGAACTGTTCAGCTTAGAAAAGAGGTGACTAAGTGGAAATATGATAGAGTTCTATAAAACCATGAATGGTGTCGAGAAAGTGAACAGGGAAGTGTTATTTGCCTCTTCATATAAGACAAGAACCAGGGGTTACCCAAAGAAATTAATAGGCAACAGGTTTAAAACAAACATAAGGAAGTACTTCTGTATGCAATGCACAGTCAACCTTTGGAACTCATTGCTAGGGGATACTGTGAAGGACAAAAGTATAGCTGGGTTAAAAAATGAATTAGATAAGTTCCTGGAGGATAAAACCATCAATGGTTATTAGCGAAGATGGTCATGTACGCAACCCCATGCTCTTTCATGTCCCTAAGCTGCTGACTGCCAGAAGTGGAGACTGGGCGGCGTGGTGATGGATCACTCAGTAATCGTGTTCTGTTTCATTCCCTCTGAAACATTTAGTACTGGCCACTGTCAGAAGACAGAATGTTAGGCTAGAGGGACCATTACTCCTGAGCCAGTATTGCCATCTGTATGTTCTCATTGTAAATTGCAATGATTTTGCTCCTCGATTTCTTAACCAAAGCCCTACTGAAAGTACTGATATGGTGTATATTTCACCAAGTTGCTAGATGATTGAGGAATTTGTCAACCAATGCTGAATAAATGCAAAACTGTTTTAAAGCGTATGCTTTTAAAAGGTTAAGAATGTGGCAGTGAACAAAAATGTCTTTTATTAGCAACTCATTTTAATTTTATTTACAAGAGTTGATTAAACTCTTTTCTCTTTTTTTTTTTTCATATTTAGGGAAAGTTTGGAAAATTTAAGAGGTATGTGGCCCATAGTACACATGTAACAAATGTTCGTTGGACTCATGAGGACAGTTTGTTGGTCACTGTCGGCGGGGCAGACACCTCTCTAATGTTGTGGACCTATGAGATGGAGGGACATCGAGAGAGCAGACAGTGTGATAGTGAAGAATCTGATTTAGATTCTGAGGAAGATGGAGGTCAGTAATATTTTTAAGAAATTCTGGTTTAAGAGGGTAATTCTTTTTTTTTTTTAATTGCCAATTTAGAAATAAAAATATTGACATAGCTATTTTCACCCAAAGACTTCAAACTACTTTATAGACATTAATTAAACTATATAACATCCTGTGTGAAGTACAGACCAATACATATAGTCATGAGAAAACTGATTAACAGATTAAGTGGTTTGCCCAAGACCATAAAACTATGCAGTGTCTGAGTCTGTGGATCAGAAGCCTAACAGTCCTGAGACCAAGAACCTGCTCTAGCCACAAAACAGCATGAGAAATTGCATGGGTAACTTTGATGTGCCAGCAGAATATAACTGCCAGAAACCTATATCAATGTTAAAATCCATAATTAATTATATTAAAGAAATCAGCAAAATAAAGCTCATGTTTTAACACCATTTAGTTTAAAAATTATGAAGAGGTTCTGTGTGTTTATTGGAATCTATATCATAAATTAATTTAATTATCTTAAGGTTTTCCAAAGTGCAGTAGCCTGATATATGCTCATGTTAGTATACAGACCACTTTATCATACAATTCTAAAGTGAGCAGGAGTAACAACATTTAATCACATTTCACACTACTAAATATCAGTTCTTCCTGCAATACTGAATGTGTAGATTATAAAGAGTTCCTATTCAAATTGTAGCTCTGGAGTTCATTCACAAACAGGTGCTAAAGATTTTCACAATGTTGTCAGTAACTCCTCTGTGCTCCTAAGTGAGTTTTGCATGTTTCTGGTTCATTCAAGAGAATGAATCATTATCTTCATATATTTCTAAACTATCCCTGTCCGATTTGACTTTTTTATCTCTAAATATTAGATTCTTCTGAATAACAATTTAACTTTGTTTGTCATTGGAATACATCACCTTACACCAAATAGGCAACCGTATTTTAAAACATTCATTGGATGGAATCTTCTGAACTCCTCTATTTCTGAAAAGAGATCTTAGTTTCTGTGTTGCAGACCTGTCACCATCTTAGGCTGCTGAAAAGACTTTGGCCATTTTGCAGCTGTCCACATAAATACAGGGGGGAAAACAAAGCCAGTGCCTAAGCATTTCCATGAGAATCAGCAAGTTTGGAGTTGAGAGAGACACTATTTTGGTTATAGTTAATACATGCTTGATAGGCAGCTGGAATTTTGGCATCAGGTGGTAAAGGAACACTAACCTCAAGAATTTAGAGAAAAAAATAATTTGTTTCCCCCAATACAAAAAAGCAATTTATCTTGGCATCATAATTTTATTTCTGAAACTGATCTTAGGGGTCATAGGTGCTGAACAAACATTAAAATACATACATAAAACATCATAACACCCAAACGATAGAATATTAAAATGTCAAAAAGGTATAATTTATAAAAATACCTTTTGCCAATGTGACACACATAACCACAACTAAACTACTACTCTGTGGGTCTTGTGATTTTTAAAATGTTCAGTAAGTCTTATTCTCTCTCTCTCCAAATCTGGGTCCCAGATAATTTAGTGTAGTAAATTATGCTGGCATTGGCCCACCACTTCTTATTTTTCTGTTATTTTCCTGATGAGATGGGTATCTAAAATAACCATACTAATAGTACCATCTTTCAAATGCTTGAGATTACAATTACAAAGAGCAATCATTTGCAGACTGTAAGTGCAAGAGAAAAATTTAGATCTTCTTCCAGTGCTTGCTCATGTCCATTCAGATACAGGTGTGTGCATGCCTCTGTGCATGGTTACCAGAATCTTTTTCCCCTTTGCAGTATCCGTATGGCCAGCTCCTGTGCCTCCTGGAGTCTCGCGCACATGGTGCGGTATATTAGGCACTGCTGGTGTAACCTTCAGATGGGCTAAAATTCATTCAATTGCCTCTCTCCAGTGCCTTGCAGAAATAAACCCCAACCCCTATGGAGAAAGCAGCTGGAGATCCAGGATCCAGTCTGTATGGGACTCACAGCAAAGATTGCTCATAGTTAGTCTCCCACATTAAAATACTACTTAGAATAAACATAACAATGAACTTTATTAACTACTAACTAAATAAATTTTGTCCTAAGAAAACAAAATGAAGTTAAACAGAACAATTCCCACAGAAACCCCATAAGAAAGATACCCAAGAATCCCAAAGTCTAGGTGGAGTTCACCCAGCTCTCAGCTACAGTCTTTATTCAAGTCCAAAGGCTTGAGTGGAGAATACTATCCTCTTCTTTGGTTGCAGGAATCTTCAGTAGAATTCCCTGCAGGCTTTTTTTTTTTTCTCCTCTGGAACCAGCACCATTCAGTCAGCTCACTGGTTAGCCAGCACTCAGTCCCATATGCATGTGCACAACCTCTGCTGCAGAACACTCCATTGGAGGGAGAAAACATCTTGCTGCTCACTCCTGGCTCACCTTCTCTCATGAGCACTGAGCACATGGGATCTTCTCACTGCAGCTCCTGCCTGCTGTCTGCACAGTCTGCTGCTCTCGTGTGGTCTGACCACACCAGGTCCAGCAGGGAAACCCTGTGGAGCATGCTCAAAATGCTACCACTCCCTGTTCCAGAAGTTTCTGGTTGTGGGCAGCTAATAAGCCCAGCAACAGTAACCCACCCTGAACAGGTCTCTTAAAGAGAGAGCCTGTTTTAGGCATATGGGTTACACTGACACTACATCAGCTCAGTTCCTTCTTTCCACCTGTGATGATTGATGGAACTCCCCTCTTGCTCTGGCAAGCACTCGCTGTTTGGATCTTTGTTCTCAGTTAATAGTTTTAGATTAGTTTAAGTACCTGTTTATTGTTCTTAAGTAGTGTAGTTAGCATTTGACTCATCATGCCCAGATCTGCGGGCTTCAAGCCCTGTGTGCTCTGAGGTAAGGCCTTCCCTCTCAGTGATCCTCATGATAGCTGTTTGAAATGTCTGGG
>ML686111.1:1283234-1322488 GCA_007922175.1 Pelusios castaneus
GCCTGCAATAACAAATTGTGACTTCTATTCAGAAAGTCTTCACTTTATATTTTATTTTTACATTATATTTTAGAAGTTATCTTAACGTTTTTAATATGTTGTGTGGCAAGATTAAATTTATATATCAGGTAGAGAGAAATGAATAGAGGTATAAGACTATGTACATATGTAATATAGGTATTATAAAATCAATGTTCAAAATCGCAGTGCTCAAAATGTTTGTTATGGTAACCATGCCTGAGTTTTCTCTATTGTCTTATAAATAATTTCCCCTATGTTGTGCTTCTTATGTTTAGTAGATAAGAGTAATATTTTGTTTTATCTTCATAATTAATAATGTTTTGGCTTAACAGTTTTATTTCACCTTTGGGGAACAGTTCCTCTGTTTTCCACTACAGGGCTAACAGGATTCTTGCAGCTTTATGGTGACCTTTTTACTCCTTGTGGTCAGGGGCGGTCTTAGTGATTGCGGGGTCCAGGGCAAAAGTCAAGGGCGGGGCCCTCCACACCACATGGGGGACCCCATCCTTGACTTTTGCCCCCCTGTCATGGCCCCACCAGCCCCCCATCTCCTCACCAGGTTCCTGGCCCACCACTGGAACCCTGCCAAGCTGCCCCCGTGGACACTCATCACCCCCTGCACCCCATCAGACCCCCCCAGCCTCACAGGGCCCCCGCCACTGGGCTCCACAGTCCCCAAGGGCCCCCCGCTGAACCTCCACCACCAGCTGCCAAGCTCCCCAGCCCCGCCACCGGCCCCACTGTGGACCACCGCCGGGCTACTGCTGGGTTCCCTGGCACCACCGTGGGCCACCATGTCCCTCCGCCAGGCTCCCTGGTCAGCCCACCATGGGCTGTTGCTGGGCTCCCTGACCCTGCTGTGGGCCACCATGGGCTGCTGCCGGGTTCCCCAGCTGGGCTGCCACCAGGCTCCCTGGCCCCGCAGCTGGCCCTGCTGCGGGCCAACGGGCTCCACAGCCCCCACCAGCCTGCCCCAGCTCCCTGCTGGAGCGGTGTGGGGCCCATCCTCCTGCAGGGCTATGGGCAGCTGCCCACCCACTAAGACCACCTATGCTTGTGGCAACACTCTTGTATTAGGCATTTAATATTAAAAGGAAGATCATTCTACAGATGGTTTTGAAGCTTTACATATTTGGGAATATTTCTTCCCCTGAAGTGCAAAGGGAACAAAAGGACAAAAACTAGAAAGAAAAGGATTTAAAAGTGCATGGAAGGGGTAGCTGCCCACATGCTCTGCTCCAATCTCATGGCATAATTGCCTGCTGTATAATTCCCTTTGCAGAGCAAAGACAGGGAGAAAGTGTAATAGTCTGGTGGAACAGCTGCTTTATATATCTCTCTGTGAAAATGGGGTCAGAAATCTTGGAAGGTGCAACTGCTCTTAGCAGCATTAATTCATGCTGTCAATTCTATGACTCCTAGAAGAGGAATTATTGGCCACTAATGCCAACACCCGGCAGGGAGGACAATGGCAACAAATCAACTGTACCATCTATTCCTTCTTCTGGGGATAGCAAGGCGAAGGGTGGAGCTAAGAGCCAAAACTGTATGTGGCAGTTTGAGTTCTCTGCTGTTAATTCCTGTGTGACTTCTGTTGATGCAAGTAACTTTGGGTACCGTCCCATACCTTCTCCACAATGCTATGTACGCAACATCACAACAATGAAATGTGGTGTTACTTTGGTTTTCCAAGAGCTGATAAATTCATAAAGTAAGTATTCTCTTACCGCACAGTTTTATTCAAGGAAAGCAAGTGAACCTTCATTTTCACTGGAAATTCCTTATTTGGATAAAACAAACAAGGAGTCTGGTGGCATTTTTAAAGATTAATGAATCAATTTATCTAATTTATCAAATTTAATTAATTTAATTCTTATTTTGTTATAGTAGATGCCCAAGTAGACATTTTCAGTGAAAATTTAGATTTGAAATATTAAAAAATGAAAGTGGAGAACTTCTTCTTTCCTAGTCTTGAATTCAAAATAACAAACTCCCTATTACATGAATAGATAAAAATTATCATAAAGCTGGATAAAGTTAACTGATGTACTACCATCCTGTGAAGTCTGGAACTTAAGGGAGTTAAATTCCCAGGTTCCGTTGAAAGTTGTGGAGGTTGCGTAATTAACTTCTTTTGGCCTTTTTGACTGTGTCATCCTAATGTGAACAGTTGAAAATTAAAATTAGAAATGGAGCAAAGCCTTAAATTTTGGACCTGATTTTTTACAGAATATGTGATGTTAGAACTCAGGGATTTGGTTCCATCCATATAGAGCTAGAGGTTGGGTGCAAAGTCTGAAGACAAATCTGAATTTCCAGAAAATGTAGGAAAAAATTCAGTGCAAGGTTTTGATTTGAATCCCTTTCTAATCAAGTCATCTTATTCCCTTTTGAAACAGTGCCTTTTAACGTAGTCATACATATAGTTGGCATTGGTATGTTTATTGTATCCATTATTTAGAATGATAAAATGCTATGGAATGTAAGGCAACACTTGCATGTGAAATTTGAATGATTTATGTCTTCTAAGATGTGTGCATTATGTATCTGTTTTTTAATTTGTGGTATTTTTATATATTTGATGGATCACAAAAGATTGGGAAACCATTTTTAATGAGAAAACTTTTTACAATGTTTCTGTTTTCATATGTATTGTTGCTTTTTTGTAATATTTGAATAAACATGTTTTCATAAGAGAGACAGCTTGCAGTTTTAGAAAAGTTAAAGAACAGTTTATCATAAGAATGGAAGTGTGAAATCAAGAGAGAATTGCCCAGTTTATATAATGCAATGAGCAGTATATCTCATTCATACTGGTTAAAGTACTATAAAAACCAGTGTTATATTCTTGAAGCTTAAGGTCAAGAATTTCAAAAGTGATAAGTGATTTTGTGCGCATCTATTTTTGGATGCCCAAATACAGACCTCTTTAAGAGGCCTGATTTTCAGAAAGTATTAAGCATCATATTCACCTTTGAAAATCAAGCTCCTTTAGTTCTTCTCTGAAATGACTCTTTAAGAATGGCTTCCTCGGGTTCCATGATTATTTCTCAGTTTACAAGTGAAAAGGTACCAGAACCCTGAAGATTCAGCATGAGATATGTAAGTCAGGTAGGGTTTTCTTTTCATAAGTCGCATGTCATTTCCAGTAAAAAAATATTTTTCTGCAATGTGGCCTTGAAGGCATTACCCTTCCCCACAAAGTACTGTGAACATTCCAGACAAGTAGTGGCTGCTAGGATTCTGTGAGCACTACTTCATATTTCAAAATGTTTGAAGCTGAAGTTGTAAGAGAAGTGAAGCCCTCAATAGCTTCAGCTCCTTCCTTTCCAACTATTGATGCTGGAACCAGCCACTATTATTAAGCTTCAGACTGGCAAACACTGTGGGTCCAATTCTGAGACTGGTCACATGATGAGATTGGTACCATCGTCTGTCTGACGGTGAGGTGTCCTTACTGTCAGGGATTTAGATGGCATGCTGCTATTTGTTTGAGTTCCTCACTATCAGAGTCTGTCTCAACACTGGGGAAGTCTCCAGTTAAGCCATCTCTTGTGAGTGCTGAACTTTTTTCCCAGTGCTGTGCCCTATGTATAGTGATGTCTGTTTATTCTCCTCTGCTCTCAAGCATAAGGCTAAGCAGAAGCTGATTCCAGATGGGATCTGCACCAAGGAACTTAGTGCTAAGTGGAAAGTGTTTACTGCTTAGTGCTAAGAGGAAAAAGAAACATCACCATAGATATTCAGAGAGTATATCAATCACTTAAGTCTGTGTTCTGAAGGTACTTCTGACTTTCCATTGTCTGTATTTAAATAGGTATTTATGCAATAGTGATGCGGGGCATATGTGAGCACTTCACAAACATTAATTTAACCTCGAAACACCCCTGTGTAGTAGTGATCTATTATCTCCATTTTATAGATGAGAAAGTGAGGCACAATAATATTAAGCAACTTGTCCAAGGTCAAACAGGACGTCTGTGGCAGTGCAGGGAATTGAACTTAGATTTTCTGAATCCCAGTCCAGTATCCTAATCATAAGAATGTTCTTCCTCATCTTCGAGTAATTATAAGCAGATTCCCCTTCCTTGTTGCCTATTTAATCTATAGATCAGGTAGTCATATTAGGAAAGACCATATCTCAGTTTCATGCTGGAAGGAACCAACTGAAAAGTCTTCTCCTTTAACTTACTATTCTGTCTCTCCCAAGAGGGCTAATGTGTGATCTCCTTCTTTGCCACATCAGCCTGTCTTTCCTTCACCTTGTCTGTTTGTATCTATGATGACTTGCTGGAATCAGATGAGGAAGAAATAGAGGGTGATGTCAAACAGTCCTTAAATTCTGACACAATTGTTTCCAGATGTCCTGCTTCTACTGTTGATACCATCATGTCTACATTTGTGTTACTTCCTAATGACTTTTAGCAATCTATACCAATTACTGATATAGATATTTGAATTTAATCTGGACACCACAGCAGTTTAGATATTTGAATTTGAGTTTCATCTAGAGGCCACAATAATTCAATAAAAGACATGTCCTTTAAATATAGGACATTCGAAGGAGGAAGGAAGAATGACGCTGCCTTTCAATGAAAGCTTATAGTATTCTGCTTCATTATAACTGACTGATCCCAGTATCTCCACCATCTGTCATCAGGAAGTCAGCTGATTTATACCAGATTTCTTACCAGGAGTCCAGCGCCTGTATCCAGACAGATATTCTGACTATGCATATCTTTACCCAGATCCTGGTGTGGACTTGCAGGGACTGTGGCCTGCATTTCCCACTCACAGACAATCAAGCTGGGGAGATCATTCAGTGTGACAGGTGCCTTCTGGTGGAATCTCTCAGGAAGCAGGTGGGAGAGTTACAGGAGGAGGTGGCTAGACTCAGGAGTATCTATGCCCTCAAGAAATTCCTTGATAGCATCCATGAGGAGACATCCAAGGCTGAGGAAACTATCCAGGTACAGAGGACTGCTGCCAAACCATTGGAGAAGGATGAGATGGTTCTGGTACAGGGAGGACACTGGCAGCTGGTTACTTCTGGCAGCGAGGGATGAGGTGGAAGAGGAGAAGCCATGCACCCCCCGATGCTGGGAGGATCACAACCATCACACCCAAGAGGAAACATAGGGTTGTGGTAGTTGGGGACTCTCTATTATCTTTGAGAACTCGTGGCGAACGGGGGTGGTCCTGGAGGATTGGAAAAAGGCAAATATAGTACCTATCTTTAAGAAAGGAAAAAAGGAGGATCCGGGGAACTACAGACCGGTCAGCCTCACCTCAATCCCTGGGAAAATCATGGAGCAGGTCCTCAAGGAATCCATCCTGAAACACTTGGAGGAAAATAGAGTGATCAGGAACAGTCAACATGGATTCACCAAGGGCAAATCGTGCCTGACCAACCTGATTTCCTTCTATGATGAGATGACTGGATTTGTGGATGCGGGAAGAGCCGTTGACGTGGTATACCTTGACTTTAGCAAGGCTTTTGATACGGTTTCCCACAGCATTCTCGTTGGCAAGTTAAGGAAGTATGGGTTGGACGAGTGGACCGTAAGGTGGATCGAAAACTGGTTAGATCAACGGGCTCAGCGGGTAGGAATCAATGGCTCGATGTCTGGTTGGCAACCAGTAACGAGTGGAGTGCCCCAGGGGTTGGTCCTGGGGCCGGTTCTGTTCAACATCTTCATTAATGATCTTGATGATGGAATAGACTGCGTGCTTAGTAAGTTTGCGGATGACACCAAGTTGGAGGGAATGGTAGATACTCTGGAGGGCAGGGACAGGATCCAGAGAGACTTGGACAAATTGGAACACTGGGCCAAAAGAAACCTCATGAGGTTCAACAAAGACAAGTGCAAAGTCCTGCACTTAGGACGGAAAAATCCCATGCACTGCTACAGGCTGGGGACCGATTGGCTAAGTAGCAGCACTGTAGAAAAGGACGTGGGGGTTATGGTGGACGGGAAGATGAATATGAGCCAACAGTGTGCCCTTGTTGCCAAAAAGGCCAATGGCATATTAGGCTGCATCAGTAGGAGTATTGCCAGCAGATCGAGGGATGTGATAATTCCCCTCTATTCGGCACTGGTCAGGCCGCATCTGGAATACTGTGTCCAGTTTTGGGCTCCCCACTACAGAAAGGATGTGGACAAATTAGAAAGAGTCCAGCGGAGGGCAACAAAAATGATTAGGGGGCTGGGGCACATGATTTATGAGGAGAAACTGAAGGAACTAGGTTTATTTAGTCTACAGAAGAGAAGACTGAGGGAAGATTTGATAGCAACCTTCAACTACTTGAAGGGTTGCTCCAAAGAGGAGGGAGCTAGGCTGTTCTCGATGGTAACAGAGGACAGAACAAGGAGCAATGGTTTCAAATTACAGCTGGGGAGGTCAAGGTTGGATATTAGGAAAAACTTTCTCACTAGGAGGGTGGTGAAGCATTGGAATGGGCTACCTAGGGAGGTGGTAGAATCTCCATCTTTGGAGATTTTTAAGGCTCGGTTAGACAAAACCCTGGCTGGGGTGATTTAGGGGGAGTGGTCCTGCTTTTTAGCAGGGGGTTGGACTAGATGACCTCGTGAGGTCCCTTCCATCCCTATTATTCTATGATTCTATGATTCTAAGTCCAGAAGCCCAGTTGTCATCCTGGTGAGCATTTGAATTTGGATGGAGAATCTTGCTTCAATCCTGAGGCAAGGAATCTGGTAGACTGGGAGGGAAGACTTGTGGTTTAAAGTTTCAGAGTATTAGGGAACCAAAATTGCCAGAGTTGGGCAGGATTTTACAACATTTTGCTTTCATCCCATCTGAGTTTCTTAATTAACTTCTAAATCAACAGAATCTGATTATAAAGGAACTCCTGACTCCAATCCAGGATAAGGGTACCTGTGAATAATGCTGGGTCATGCCTGCCCTGGAGTATATCCAGATGCATTTAGCGTACTAGAGATCGAGATCTAGCTGAGACTTGCCCCTCTAACAGATTAAATAATGCAGCATTGAGTCTGTTGATTGGAAACTGCTCAGGAACTTTCAGAAATTGATTTTGGAGAGAGGGGCTGAAATGTTTCCATTATAAAGAAACAGTGCAAAATGTAATATATCAGAGAGATTCTGAGAACCAGAGTCTTACAGATCTGGAGATTGGGAGGAGAGAGAAAATGGAAATGAGTTGAATGGATTTTTTAAACTTTATTTTATTTTAGCAGCCTTGTTTGGTTTGCTTTGTACTTCCTTCTCATTCAAGCTAATTCTAAATTACTTCTGTTTCATCTGAAGGGAGTGATAATTAAGGTAGACATTTTGAACATTCTTCTAACCAAAGCAAATCAGAACAGAGAGATTATAGTTGTAATCCAAAGTAGAAAATGTGCGTATTCAGTGCAGCTATTGAATAATAACCAAAGAAATCCATGCACTCTTATTACTCATAATAAATGCTGTTAACTTGTCAGAGCATAAGAATATGCATTTTATACGGTTGTTTGCTTTTTCTCAATAAAGACTACATGAAAAAGACCCTTACAACCAATCAGCATGCTGAGGATAACTAGGAAACATTACTGTTCAGTTTTATCAGTAAGTGTACCACATGCCTGCAACTTGGTTAACTGAGACAATTTCATTTCAGTATAATCTAATATATATTGGTGTGTAAATTTGTACAAATGTTGCATCTTCTTTTATTAGTGACTTGAATCTATCTGCATCTGTCTCATTATTTAGAGAAATTACCAGTACTAAGTCACTTTTGATTGAATGATTCAGATTCTGTACTTACCTACTCTGTTAAATATTGATCATGCTTCAGAGGTCCTCAGTTCTCTTTAAATCCATGCACAAACACTTTTCCTCTTCTTACTTATATTGGGAGTTATTCTTATAGGAATCAAATTCTTCCTCCAATACATGTGCAGAACTTTCATTTAAGTCAATGGTATGTTTCTGCAAAAATCAATGGTTATGTGTAACCCATTGAGAGGTGAATAAACTTTTTATGATAGACACAATTTTTCCTCTGCTCTTTTTTTTTTTTTTTAAATCACTTTAAACAGTTGATTTTCTTTCTTTTCTTTAAATAATTATTTCTTTGAGACCTAACATTCAGCCAAACTTGTATGAGTAATCATTCTCTTTTTCTTATCTGCTGCTGAAAGAGGTTCCAGGTAATGCTTTTATTTTGCTAAGCTGTCTATTCCATATTTTGCCATCACCTCTCATTATCATTATAAATCCATATGTTATTTTGGAGTTTGGTAGGATGGTATACTTTACCTAGCAACTTTCAAAATACCACTGTACTGTATACCTGTTCCTAAATTACATATATAGCGTCAACTAAAGTTTATTTCATATATTCTACATTATATTTAGGGATGTATTTAGCAATAAAAATTGGCCATATGTTGATTAAACTTGTGAACACTTAAAAATACTAAATTAGTGTGCAATAAGTACAGGAGGTAGGAACAAAGTTCAGTCCAGTTCTTAATAGACAGCTACCTATCGCTATGTCTAAACTTGCAAGTTAGTTTGAATTAAGGCAGCTCAATTCAAACTAACTTAAGCCTTGGCCACACTAGGCTTTCATTAATTCAAATTAAGGGCTTCCTTAATTCGAACTAATACATTTGATTATACCTTTCAACTAACCTTTAATTCGAACTAGTTAGTTCGAATTAAGTCAATGTGGCCATGTTAGTTCGAACTAAATGCTTAGTTCGAACTAACCGGCACATTGAGCTTAATGCAACTGACTAATTTGAACTAAGCAAGTGCCATGCATGGCACTTGCTTAGTTCGAACTAAAATTCCAGTGGGGCCATGCTAGTTCGAATTAAGTTAATTCGAACTAACTAAAATTAGTTCGAATTAGTTAGTTAGAATTAACTAATTCTAACTAGCTTGGGTAAGTGTAGACATAGCCTATGTGATTAAAAAAACTCACCACAACTGGCACTCCTTTAGTATTTTTTGGCAGTCTCACAAGAGAGATCAAGGAAAAAATGGTGTTTTAAAATTAATTTTTTTTAATGTTAGATAATTAAAAATTTTATACTTTTGCACACAAAATTGGGACTTACCTCCATGCATATAGTTTCTCTTAGTATGATTGCCCAATTTGACTGCTTTATTGTCAAAGAGCAAGAATTTCAAAAGTACCTAAGGCAGCCATTAACTTTTAGTGGAAATTGGGCACCTAAATCGGTTAGCTGGTTTTGAAAATCCCGACCAGAATAAATGCAAACAAACAGATTGTCTTCATAAACTATTTCCAATTGGTTAGCACATTTTTCCCTGGGAAAGGTTCAATCCTGCACTGTGGGCCAGCTAAGGGCCTTTATCGCACTTAAGTCTCTCTGAAGTTCTTCAAAGTATCGGGTAGATATACCCTCTAGTGTCCATGAACACTCAGGTGAATTTATTTCTCTCTCCATACAGCTGCAATTTACTCTCTGAAAAAAATGATTAAATATCTAAATTTTAACACAGATAAAGATATCAGCATCTTCATTTCAGCCTAGTTTGTTACTGAAATCAGAGATAAAAGATTTGTTGGCATTTTACACTAGTAAAAAAGAGGAATGATATGGAAGGAAATGCACATCAGAAAAGACTGTACTTCAATCTGCTAATGCCTTAGAAGCTGTTCAACTAAAAATGTAACTTAAGGAAAAACAAATTGTAATATGTTCAAGACTATATGTGTGCATAACAGCATCAATAATGTTGAAATTACATCTAGCGGGATGAAATTAGATTTATTGTTCCTAAACTATATAGCATAAAATACATTAATTTCATTTCTACAGTCTTTTAACAAAGAATACTAAATTATAAATGTTCAGAAAAACTGACTACATTTTCATACACACAACAAATTACCTACATTAAGGGACTTACAAGGACATACAGGTACTTAACTCCTCTTACATACGTTCATACAGAGACTTATCTCTCCCTTATGTATGTTCAAAGAGAAAACTAACCACTAAAATCTTACCACATATCTCCCACTTTTTGCACAAATTTTTCAAGCATACAGCCACATTCCACATTCAAATGCATGTCCACTATACGTTGCATGTGGTGCAATACATTGCATGTACTATAGTGAGCCAACCGCACACTAAATAAAAAATCAGCATGGAAAAATGGGTTATTTTAGATTTGCATCCTTAGGCCAGTGTTTTGATAATGTACTCCTATGTTCTGTGGCATATCTGGCGTATGCCTGCTTCTAAATGCCGAGATTGTCACCCTGACAATATACGTCTTTACTATTATCTTGTACTCCGTTTCCACTGCTGTGAAACAATATAATGTGTTTAAGAATTTTTAGATTGGTTTACAGTTACATTGTTTGGATATCTTGAATGACAGATGATTAAGCAAAAACCAATCAAGTTTAATGCTACACTTGACCAAAAGTAGATTATTTTGTGATACTTTATGCTATAATATAGTAGTATACAAATTCAATTATACCAAGTCAGTTGTTTGGCTAAGGAGATAGGTAGATAGATAGATGTTACTTAAATACTAGCTACTGTACTCCAATTGTTTTTATTACTTGAAAACGGTCATAGATTTTTTTTCTTCTCTCATTCTACAACAGTGGATTAAGGACCAGACATCATATGATGCCTATTACTGGAAGCAGGCAAAAAGTTGTGAAACCCTACAGATGACTACATAAAAGTAGCCAGAACTTTCTCCCTTTAATTTTCTTTGTCTCCTTTACTGGGAAACATGAAGGCCTCAGCTCTGCACTCCTGCTCTCTTCTTTCTTTGGCACTTTCTCTCTTATTCTCTGTTTCTCTGTCTTTCAGGGGCTCAAAAGAAGACGGGAGACAAGGAAGGGAAAGAAACTTGAATGTTCTGCTTCAAACTCAAGGGAGGGTGGAAAGCAGGGCACCAGGCTCTGTGGCTGATCATCACTCCCCAGGAATGGAGTGGTCTCACCTCGGGCTGGCCATTAAACCAGACACTGTAAACATCAGTTTTAAGGGGGTGACCAGTGGGGTAGCACAAACTTTCCCTCCTCATTCTTTAGTCTAAAGAGGCTCCCTTGATTACAGCACCTATACCTCTAGCATACTGCCTCCCTGCCTCGCTGGTATCAGAACTCTAGTTTGCAATTCTGCTCCACCTCGTATGAAGCTCAACAGCAGCTTCCCTGCCTCCACAAGACCCAGGGACTCTGGTACCTGAGGTCTTCAAGTCAATCCCACTTTGGGTAAGTCCTCCTTTGGCAGGTATTTCTTCTGCCTCTCCTACCTTGTTGATCTCTCCCACTGCTCTCCTTCTCCCTGTGCTTCCTATCCAAAGGATTTTCCTCCTTCACCTGAAGCTCCTGCAGGAATTTCTCCTACTCCAATTTCAACCCCGTTAGCTGCCCTTGGAGTCTTTTCCCCTCCATCTGGCACTCCTTCAGTTCCAGATGATTCTGACATCTCTTTTGTACCCTGTGCAAACAGCACAGTTTTCTCCTTGCAGGGATCTGATGCCAGTGGGCCTGCTCATTCTCCACATTGGAGATGAATTTCCCTAGCTGTCAGCCTGCTCATCAAGCTGTTCTCTTTAGCAGTATGTCCAGCTGTTCAGTAGCTCTGCAGTTCAGTCTCTCCACTGTCCATGGGTATCTAGTCCTGAGGCTTCTCCCCCTGTCCTGGCCTTGGTAAGCCACACTCTGGCAGATTCATATCTTTCATATTCTGTTTTAATTAAAGCCTTGGTAAAATTCTGTTCCAGCTGCAAGCTTTAGGTTATTCCCTATATCTGGTGAAATTCTGAGCTGGTGAGTGAGAGTTTCCAGTCCTTGGATTTCATATCACTGCATTCAGAGACTCAAACCCCAGCCCAGGCTAACTGTGAATGAGAATGAAACTGACTAATTTGCAATTTATGGTATATGGATCTTTCAGTTGAGAGGTTAAAACCAAGACCCTGGGGTTCTTATAAGAAGGGTTGAGCACCCCTTCGTTAGATCCCCTCTTAGTCCTATTTAGCTCTGCAGTCTCTGCCTCTCCTTGCCAAGCTGCAAATGCAGAAAGAAGAACTTTTTTTCTCCATCTACTCTCATTCTCCAGTGGCAGGTTTTCCTTCCATTTTTCTGCTCTTGCCTAGGGAGCCTGTGCAGTTCATAGGTTCAGTAGAAACGTGGTTTTTCTCCCAGTATCTCACTGGGATACATCTCTTCTCTCACTAATTTTCTTTGGCTGCATACTACTTCTTAGAAGTGATGTTAATGGCCTGGCTTCCACAGTAATCCTTTTAGTTTCTTTGTCTGTGGTGTCCCTTATTAGACCACACATGAGGATCCCTTATCTTTTCCCTTTCAGTTATTTCTAATTGTATGTTGCACGAGCCTCAGACAGAATAATCAGTGTAGGCTGCCACACCCTTATGCTGACTTTCTTCTGCACAAATATCACCTCTTCCTTTTAAGACTGCCTGTCCCTTCCCTAACTTGAGTCCACTTTAGAAGCATCTTGATGCCTTTGCATGCTATTTAGCAGCTTGTCATGAGAAATATAACCCTTAGATTTGATCCTACAAGGTTATTACTGTACAGAAGGAATAGACATAATTCTCCTAAGAGGGAGTTCTTATCTGAAGACATTTTTTGCGCAGAATCCCCCAAATTCTTAATCTCTAGGCTGCTGGGGACCTTCAAGGTGTATTTTCCACCATCAAAATGTGAAATGTGTTTCTTAGGAGAATACTTGAAGTAGTGTCTCAGAAATGAGGTTCTGCTTTTCATACCCTTTGTTCCTAAATTTTCCTCCTTCATATTAATTAGGACAGTTATAGGGCTTTGTATATCCACCTGCTTTTGTAGACGTGACTGAATCTTTGGCTTTAGTCCAAATGACACTCCTTTTCTTCCCTGGAACAACCCTTATTACTCCTGTGTTGGTTCATCTCTCTTCTTCAGAGACTCTTGATCACATAAAGAACTGGGTGAAAAGCTGGATAATATTTTACCATCTCACTTTAGCCTAGAAGTTGTTAAATATCAACCAGTATTTTTCAAATATATACAGCCAATAAGTCTGAAATAGATAATATTCTAGAGGTCAGTGTAGCCATTTCCAGAATAATAATGTTGGTTAACATTTACAACTGAAAACTAATGCTGTTTTATTTTTTTTAAAAAAGACATTGAGAAGTGGTCTTAGCTCTACATTGAAAGTGTTGTGAAGGCTGTGTGGTTTTTTTTTAAGCAAATGTAATGAGTGCTGGTCCATTTTGAAGCAGATGACTGAACAACTAAGGCTGGGATTTTGTTCCTTAGATACTTTTGAAAATCCCACTCTAAATTACTATATTTCTTGGACAGGAATTTAGTGGCAATATAATTTGTATCTGTAACAATGTAATATTTCAAATAGTTTATATTGTAATATATTTACATCTTGATTGATTTATATGTTTTCATAATATTTCAGTAAATAAGTAATATAATCTGTTACACATCTTAATGATGAGACACATTTGTGGTTTAGTCAAGGACATAGTCCTGAAGAGTCTAAGGTAGACATGGAGAAACATCCATTTTCCATGCAAGGTCATGGAAACTGTATACCTTTGAAAAAAAATGTTGAGCAAATATGATAAAAAGATTTTTTTCTAACGTTAAAACATAGATTTTTTCCCCCTGAAAAGGATGTCTATTGTTCTGTGAAAACGAGTTATATCCCAGAACTAGCATGTATAAAATGGGGGATAATTGCAAAAATTGCCAGGGACTTTTATGGTTTAATTGGATAGTAAAATAAAAAATACAGCACTCTTGTGTAATATGTTTTATAATACTCAGTGATTATATTATTGTATTAGTGTTGTAAATATATTCAGTTCTTTACACTTATCAGAGAAAATGTTCATTATCAGAGAGCTTACAATCTACAAAACAATAAGACAACAGCAACATTTTAAAAAAAAATAATACTACAGAGAAAGAATCAACATGAATTAATGAAAAACCCAAATATAGAGGAAAAAGAGAGAAAAAAGTCAAACTTGACAGCAATGTTCCAAACATGGGAAATGAGTAAAGTATAAATATCCTCATGAATAAAGAAGGGAAGACATGGGAAGGAGTTAGGAAAATTGGGAAATTTGATTTGAATGTATTAAGTACAGGAGCAGGAGGAGGTGTTTGAGGACAGTTGGAGATGCAGGACTAGTCAGAGAGTTGGAGGTTTGGGTTAGAGAGCTAGATTTGTGAGCTATTGCTATAGAGGTAATAGCTGAAAACAGGGAACCAGATGAAGGTTTTGAAAATGTATACAAATGCTGACAAAAACCTGGAGGCTGGTAGCACCATGTGCTAAGTCTAGGGTGGTTTTAGGGGGAGGCCGACTCAGCATGACTTTCTCTCTTTCTCCCTACACCCAGAAGTTTCTCTATGTCTGCTCCATATCATGGCCACAAAAGGAGGCATAGGACCCTGGGACCATATGCTAGGTCCAAGAGGGTGTGGTCGACAGATTTCCTTGTTCCTCCTGTGTCCCCGTGAGGTTCTAATGCAGCTGGTCCCTGTAGCGAAGAAAAAAATACTGTAATTATGAGTCTCTGAAAGTAAAAACTGTAATAGCTTTCCAGCCACCAACCTTCCCAGAAGAATTGAACATACATATTTGCATTCCTTAGTCTTTCTCTATCTTTCCCTTTAAAAACAAGTTGGCAGGAAAACTAGTATGTGACATGCCCCAACTAATGGGCACCTTTTGTTATCTGTATCCTAGATAAGAATGCTGCCCTCAAAATACTCAAATTTCATGTTTACTGCCCAGTCATGTTTTCCAAGAAGCATGGTCTCCAAGAGTTATGATCTATGGCAGGGGTCGCCAATCCAAAAGATAAGAGTCATTTTATAGAATTCCTTCAATAACCAAGTGTTTTGAGAGATACAATGGGTATAGCCTCCTCCTGGCGGGGAGGGACACAGAAGCTGGGCCATGGCACCTGTCACAGGGTATCCTGGCAAGGGGGAGGTGCAGAACCAGGAGTGGGCCCCCTGCAGAGTCCCCAGTGGTGGGGGGAGCCCAGAGGCTGGCACAGGTCACCCACAGGGCCTCCCAGTGTTGCAGGACTGGAAGCGGCCTGGAATCCAGAACTGCAAGGGGGCAGACAAAGAGCTGCAGGTTGCAAACTCCTGAAATATTGTAACTTTTCCTTTCAAAGACAAGGAGTTATGAATAACTGTCTCACAAACTCATCTGAATTAAATAATTTAGACTTCACAAAGACATCTTACATCCCCAATTTTAAATGAGTTCTGCTTTTTCTGATCGTTTAGTTTAAAGGATTTTTTTTTTTAGCAACTAAGCATTTTATCTAGAATCAGCCCCTATTGCTCTTACAGATTTGCTAACAATACTTATATAAGTTTGGTCAGTAAAATATATTTCTTTTCCAGAGTTTTTAAATGTATATATAGCTGTCCTTTCTGTCTAAAACCATGAATGTAGTCCACATTACAATATACAGAGATTTAAAAAAATTAAAGATAAGCAAACAAATTTTTATCAGATCATTACTATGTGATTTTCCTAGTGATGTGATGGAAGCCCATTGCTTGAGATGACTTAAAGCTAATTTAGTCAGAACACTAGAACATGTACTGTAAGGAAAAATTGTGCATTTGCAAGGAGATGGGTTGGATTTTAATAGGTCTTTTCTATCTCTAACTTCTGTTTATTCAATTAAGAACTGACCTGAACTACAGCAGAAGTGCCCATGGCTCAGCAAAGACTTTTACAGTTGTAGGAAGAGATGTGGGTATCTAAGGTATATTGAAGGGACGTAGGAAAGGAGGGAGGGAGATAACGGTTATCTCCTTGAAGTTGTGGGAAGATGTAGGATGATTTAAAATGGATTTAGATAGTTCAGGGAAGCTTTTAAACTTTTGCAGATCATCCAACAATAATTATTGCATTGAAATGGAACTACCTGGAGAAAGAATATGCTGTGGGAAGTTAAGAATGTTTGGTTTATTCTTATTGGAAAATAATACTTTGAATTGATATAATAGATATTTTTAGAGTTGTCAAAAATTTACCAAGTCGATCAATATAAATTGTAACTTTTGCAATTAAAGAAAGATTTTCTTTTGACAGTGGTCTTTTTTCTTCATGACCAGTTAAGCAACATAGTGATTTAACAGTTTTCCGTATCCAGATAACAGATTAGGCTATACTGTTCTATTACGGAGTGGGTGACGGACGGCCTTTTCTTATTCACAGTTCTCTGTTTCAGACCACCAGTTAGTAGGGCGCTACCACAGCCTGAAAAACTTCAGACAAATAACGTTGGCAAAAAAAAGAGACCAATAGAGGTAAGGAAAACCATAGTAAGGCATCTTTTCTATTTTAACATTTCTTTATTTTTTACTGTTTTGTCCAAAAAGATTGATTTATTTATCAATAAAGAGAATGCTTGTGTATGGTAAAGTTAGCATAAAGAGAGAAATATTTAATAGTGTGTATGTACACAGCAACAATTTTTGGGGGAGGAGGGGATCATGTAGGATCTTTTATCTTTCATTTTTCTCTTGACCCCAAAAGATCTAATGTCACTACCCCTCACAAACGTGTCTGAGCCACAGCTTTCTTCAGAGTCTATCAGTTACAGAAACAGTTCATTAAGCTTCTGTGTTAAGGAGTCCCTCTTGAGTGAGTGAGTATAGAGTACCAGTATAATATTACACGTGGCCAGAACTCTGATTTTTCCACGTGGCCATTCGTTGTATTGCCAGAAGGTCACTAAACCAGACTAAGTAAGTACATTTAATTCTGAAGTTTATTCTGAAGAATTCAGGAAATTTCTCTCTAGCCTTCATGTATGAAACACTCTCCCTGAACTCATCTGTAAATTCATAAAGAAGTTTTAAAGTATTTAATAGACTTAAATTTGTTTTCTTAGGATCTGGTGTTGGAACTGGTATTTGGATATCGAGGCAAGGACTGCAGGAACAATGTGCACTATTTGAATGATGGTGCTGATATCATTTATCATACCGCATCTGTTGGGATTCTGTATAATGTGGCAACAGGTAGGAAAATCTACTGAAGAAAATGTTTCTTTTCATGCATACAAGCGACTCATGACAATCAGCATACTTAAAATCTTAGTGCTGTCTGGAAAAACTGCAAAATAATCATTTATGGAAGAAAATCTATCTAAGAGTGCAAGAGTGTATGAGCTATATTCATGCTTTGTAGGTCAAAAGAGATCTGAATTAATCCCTGTGGGGATAATATTTGGAAGGAAGTGTAAGAATGCAATTATTTCAATACCAGTTTTCTTAACTCAGTAGTATTCCACCTCCATGAACCAGCATCATATGTGTTCAAAAAGTAGCCGTCTTCACATTCTCAGCTTATAACTATATACTGTGAAAGAATCAATAATTCAAGAGGCATTGCAATTTTGTCACAGTGATAATATAACAATCCCGTGAGACATATCACAGCATTTTGTACAGCCTTCCATGTTATGTTGGGCATCTTAGATTCCCTCCTGTTAAGAGGGATGAGATGTGCCTCTACTCTTTGAATTTTTCTAAGCTTTATTTTTAATGAGTTAGGTCTGTAGTCAAAGAGGAATTTCGAAACTAAAATTAAAGTTTCAAAGTTTCTGTTCCAGCTGCAGAAATTAGATGGAGCAAGTTTTGACAATTGCTTATGAGATCTAAAATGTTTCATTTTAGTTTTAAACTGAATACATTTTAAATATCATCATTTCTAAAAGCTGTTTTAAACTTATCCAAAATGACAGTCACATGCAATGTTTATAGAATGTGCCTTAAATACATGTAGATACATAATAAAATGTACAGTGAAAGTTTCTGTGGGACCTTTAATTCATCAGATATTTATAAAGGGAAGACAGTATAGAAATGTATGTATTATGATTTTCACTGGCTTTTATTAAATATGACATGAGCATGTGAATGCATTTGAGTGGCCACTTTACTTAGTTATGTAGATAATCCAAAATAAGTGCCAATAAAATCTTTGTACCCACAACAGCTTCATGTTTTCCATATATGTTATAGAAAAAATATTTTAGAAATGTTTGAGACATATCATTGAGACTATTTTTATGTCTTCATTTGTTAAACTAGCATCTCTCTCAATCCTTGGATACCATGTATGTTAGTTCACCATCTGATCCTAATATCATTGCTAAATGGTAAACTTAGACTTTCAAAGGGCTGATGAGCCTCTATCATCATCATCTGTGTTTTGAAAATATAGGCAATTTGCCTGGTGGTTCAGATTTGGGATGCACCACTCTCAGGTCAACTGTGTACCAAAAGCATTACAATATCATCGCAAAACAGGCATCTTATCCTATCTTTTTCTTAGTAAAAGAAAAGCTCCATTTCTTGTCTGTAGATTCATTGTCAATACATCTGCCTCTCCAAGGTTGTCTCTTACTAGTGACAGAAGTCTGTGGTCCAGTTCCTACTGGCCATCAATGCTATACCTCTACCCAAAGTAGCCTCCTTGGAATCACTGGGATGTTGTGCATTCCAGAGCGAGGTCACCTATTCCTCCAATAGCCTTTCTTCCTGAACCTCCACTGCTACAGCCACAGATAGTGGTCACTCCAGAAGACCTGGTTCAGCCTGAATCATTGTTACAGGTGCCACAGGAGATTCTACTGGATCTGTTTCTTTCCTCCTCTTTGTTGCTAAACTACTCTGTGATGCTAGATTCTTCTACTCCTGTACCTGAGGATTTTCAATCATATCAAAACCTCCTGAGGTACATGGCTTCAGCCTTAGGTATTCAGGCTGATCTTGTTCCGGATAACGCAACTCGATGGATATTCTCCAATCCTTAGCTCCAGGTAGATTGATGCTCTCCATAAATTAAGCAAAAATGATTCACGAAAGATCCTAACACTTCAGCTTCCTTACACCTACAATGGACTGAAAGATACCATGTACCTGTGCATGGTTCTTGAGTGCTCCTCATAGACTCAAACTTTAAAGTCAGAATGGACAATTATGATCATTTAGTCTGACCTCCTTCACAATGCAAGCCACAGAACCTCAACCACCAACTGTAGCCCCTAACTCTCTTGTAACACCAGCTAATGAGAAGTTAAAATGGGGGACAGATAAGTTGATACCAAACGACAGCAACTCTAAAAGATAGGACTTATTTAGGAAAATTTATTCTGCCCCATCCTTACAAATGCTCATTGCTAATCACCAGGCATTTTTATGAAAGGGTGATTTCCCAAATTGGGAAATAATGGCAAAAATTTTAGATAAATTGCCAGAATCTTCCAGGGAAGAGTTTAAGATTTTCATTGTGGAAGGTGAACTAGTGGCAAAACCTATAGTCAGCTTTTTGGACATGGTTGACACTTTCTCTAGAGTTATGACCTGTGCTGTAACAGTGAGAAGACCTCACAGTTCCAGAACCTTGAGGTCCAATAGAGGATTAAAGACCTACTCTTTGATGGTCAAGTTTTGTTTTCATAGAAAACTGAGAAAATGTTACATTACTTTAAAGACTCTTGAGCTATGATTCATTTGCTGGGGATTTTTATCCCACCATTAAAGAGACATTACTTTGCAAGGCAGCAGTAGGAGCAGCATTATTGCTCTCAGCAGCTCTTTAGATTGGATTATCTCACTAGAGAGCAGAACTTTTCCAGAAAGGGGCACAAGTCTATTACATCATCTTCTGGTCCCTATTTCAGTCAGAGAGCTCATTCTTCATCAGCTTTGGCATGTAGCAAATTTGACTCTCTCTCCAAGTCAGCATTCTAGTCAACAGGCTTCAAGTCTTTTACCCTCCATTTGTCAACAGGGTATCCCACTTTTGCAGGTCTTGGGAGTCAATTACTATGGACAAATGGGTCCTAAGTACTGTGGGACAGGGGTATGCCTTCAATCCTTATCCATTCTTGCTCTGTCATCCTCCTTCCCCATCCCTTTCCAGGGACCCCTCTCAGGAGTGTCTGTTCCTTCAGCAGGAGCAGATTGTCTGAATGTGCTCTCTCTCCATCTCAATCCTCCTTTTAGACCGTCTTGGACTACTTGCCAAAAGTAGTAAGGCCTGACTTGCTTTCCTATTAAGGTGCCTTTGGCAGCCATCTCACTCTTCCACTTTCCAGTGAACAGTAGGCCAGTGTTCTCCCACAAGATCACGGTTTGTTTTCTCAAAGGCCTGGAAGTCTTATCCTCAGATCTGTGAGCCAGTTCCCCCATGGGACCTGAACCTGGTTCTGTCAAAGCTCATAGGTCTCTGTTTTTAGCTGTTAGTATTGTGCTTCTGCCTCTTCTTGCATGGAAGGTTGCCTTTCTGTTGGTGATCACCATAGAAAAGTCTCTGAAATCAAAGTCCTTTTGTCAGAACCATCCTACACAGTGTTCTTCAAGAACAAGGTCCAACTGCTCCTGCACCCAGCATTTCTGCCAAAAGTATGTCACAGTTTCATAACAACCAACTCATTTTCCTGCCAGTTTTCTTCCTAAAACCTCACAAGAACTCTGAGAAACAATGGCTTCATACACTGGACATTAGGCATAGCCTGGTCTTTTGTATTGAGAGGACTAAACCCTTCCACAAGTCCATGCAACTCATCATAGCAGTAGCAGAAAGGATGAGAGGTCTCCCTGTGTCAGTATAGAGGTTCTCATCCTAGATAACAGCCTGTATCCAAGCTTGCTACAGGCAGGTGAATGTCCCTCCTTCGGCCTCATAACTACTTACTCCTCAAGAGCTCAGGCATTGTCCATAGCACTCCTCATGCAAGGTCCAATCCAGGATATCTACCGAACCATGAACTGATTGATCTTAAATACCTTCGCATGCACACTATGCCATCACCAAACAGGTCTGTGGTGACATCAGTTTCTGAAGAGCAGTGTTGCAGTCAGCATGTCCATTAACTCTGAGCCTACCTCCTCAATACTTCTTGTCAGTCACCTTACATGGAATGGACAAGAAGAAAAAATAGTTTCTAATCTTTTGTAACTGTTGTCCTTTGAGACGTGTTGCTTGTGTCCAGTGCATGACCCAACCTCCCATCTCTCTGTCAGTGTTATCCAGCAAGAAGGAACTGAGAGGGCCAGTGGTGCCCTTAAACTGGCGCATAAGCACACAGCTCCAAGGAGTGCGACAGCTGACCCAACATATACCCCTGAGGAAAAATCTAAGCAATAGTGCACAAGACACACACTTATCTAGCATGGAATGGACATGTGCAATACATCTTGAAGAACAACAATTACGAAAGGTTACTAACCAATTTTTCCTGACTTTATGCTCTGTACACAGAATACTATGCCATCATAATGCCATTCTCTGTTAAGTATTAGAAAGGTTTTTTTCAAATTTAATCATTGCTATATATGCATAAATAGTTCAACAACTGTATTAATTTTTTGTATTTTATTTTAGGGTCTCAGTCTTTTTACCAGGAACATAACGATGACATTCTGTGCCTCACTGTAAATCAGCACCCCAAGTTTATCAACCTTGTGGCAACTGGCCAAGTAGGTATGTTTGTATTTTTTTAAATGAAATTAACATATAAGCATGAAGATAGGGTCATCTGAGTTCATTAATAAAACATAAAGATTACTTGATTATGTTATCTCCGTTTGCATGAGTGTTACTCAGTTACCTGTCCTCTTTATCTTTTCCTGAAGTGTAATTTAATAAAATTGAACCAAAATTATCGAGAGGCTTAGAAAGCCAAAGCCTACATTTTTCTTGGAGAGTTATCAGAAAGTAATTTTGGAAATTTTAAGCCCCACTTAAATTAGGTTGAACTTTCATTTAATCTCCTAATTTGTGTTAGGATATTATCGTAAAGTCTTTCCAATCAACTCAACAGTGGTCTGTTAATGAAAGGGAGACAAATAAAGAACATTTAATTAAAAATAGCCTGCATTTTTATTTAAATGGAAAAATAGTTTTTAATTTATTTTAATGTTATCTCACCATATAGGTTTACAGTATCTATAATTACTGTGTTCATAATAAATAGTTTTAACCTTCTAAACAGAGCCAAAGCAGTGATGAGTTTTTCCCTCCTTAGATAATCTAGATTTTAATAAAAACAAATATCTATTAAAATGACATTAAAGTTGACAAGCTCACAAAGAAGAAGAAGAAGAAGAAATCCTTACAACAGTATTCTTACGTCAACGCTATTTTGTCTAGGCATTGCAGCACAATACACGCCTATGTTAGTTCCACAGCACAAATATATGTTGCATATCTTTTAATGTTTCTTAGTAAATAATAGCACATGTTGAGTGTTTTAGAGTATGGAAAACACCGGAATCAGATTGATTTAACAAGAACAGATTCTTATTTCTCTTTAAAAATTTGTATTGAAGTCACTGCTAAGAAGAACTGGGCAAGTAAACCGATTAACCGGGCAAGTAATGGATTTTTCAGTTCAATCAGAATTTTGAAAAGTTGAGAAAAAACTTTTCATGTTGAACTGAAAACAAAAATTTTCAAAATTTTTGTCTAATTAAAAAGTAAAAAAAAAAACCCTTGCTTCAAGGTTGAGTAAAACATAGCTTTTTGACAAAATGAAATATTTTGATTAGATTTTGATCATTTTTAAACAGGCTTACTCAAAAAAGGGAGAATGGGATGTGAGGAATACAAGGACACTGCAAAAGCTATGGTTCTTTGCTCTATTTTGTTTCCCTCTGTACTTCTTCACCAACAAGGAAACATAGGACCTTTAATCCTTGTTTCCCCCAAAATCATTTTGTGAAGCAGTTTACAACAGAATGACTGCTGCTTTATTTTGTAATCTGGATTGAGGAGTAAAGAGCAGGACCAGATGACTCCACAGAAGTAAAATGGTGTCATGCAAATAATCCCGGTAATTAAAAGAGGGGAGAGATTTAAATAAATTAAATTAAATTAAAAAATCTAAGCAAAATAATTTTTAAAGTTTTGCATTGGCATTAAGGTTATTTTAATATATGTTGTTATTTTTAACAGTGCTATAACCTGCATCAACATGGTTTTGACATAACGCAGTGTCCAAACCTTTACAGAAATATTATTTTAATGTATTTTCAAATTGTAACGGCATGGTAAAGGAGTCTCTGTAGACTGGCATTGATATAGTTTTGACCAGAATCTCTCATTGAAATGTATTATGATGAGCTAAATCCATCATGTCATGTACGATGTTTAACTACTTTCCAGATTTGGGCGTGCTCTTGTGTAATGCTGATCACCCATTCCTCCTAGTAAAGTAAATGGGAGTTAAGGATGTTCAGTACTTATGAGGATCAGACCCTTTATCAATATACCATCTCAAACATTATTTTCCCTCAGGTATTTATTCACTTAATTGGCTAGCATACCTTGAAACATGTAAACAATACTATGAATTAAGAGAAGGACCTGAGAATATAGACCTAAGTGACTTTTGTACATTCTGTAACCCATACAGTTGAAGACAAAATATATTCATGCTAGCTATTTATATTCCAAATGTGACAGAAACCACTTAGACATTAGACATCCATAGTTGTTAGTTCAGCTTTAATTATAATAGTAGCAGTATTGGTACTGCTGTAATGCAAGGAGATGACCTCAAAGCGTGTATTAAGAAATTACACTTTATGTATCATATATTTTCTGGAACACTTATCTTATTTCTGGTCTAATTATTTTTCTGCTGCTTTTCCATTACAGGAGACTCAGCAGATATGTCAGGTAAGGGAAATAAAATTTTAACATCTTCAGGTATAGTTAGATTATTGAGTAGTCATCATCAACAACTTTACAGAGCAATAAGTTATAAGAATATATTTCAAGTTTCTAAAACCACATATCAATAATTTACTGCCTCAGCACTTAACATAAACTACAATAGATCAATAAATTGTAAAAATAGAGTATTTCTTTTACCAAAAATCAAAAAATTCAAAATTATTTTAAAATTATTTTTGCTGAAACATTACTTTCTTGCTGCTCAGGGATAAACTATTTCTAACATATGCTGCCATTATATCATACCTATATAAACATAGAGTTTCTATAGAAGCTTTTGGGGCTGACAACTAATATTTGATTTAGACAATTCAATTGAACATAATTTTATAATGTATGTATGTAAAGCAATATTCCATTGAGGAGGCCTAGGTGACTGGGTGAATAAACTAATCACCTTTCATATCTATTGTATGAATGTCATGCAGTTACTACCATGATCCAGAATGATTGTTATGATGTCAGTTTAATTTTGTGTTGCATCATTTTGGGTCGTTTGACCATTGTGGTTGAGCTATTTTTAGTAATAAATTATTTCTTAGCATTAATTTTAAGGATCCATCACCATCATGTGTGAGTGAGCTCATTGTTGGGCAGTCGTCAGTCACACACCGGACACAGAGATGCATAAATGTGGGTTTGTGTCTATATAGATAATATGATAAAAATTATGCAATGATGGGCACTTTAGTACATGTGCTTTCTCATTGACCCTACTAGTATAGCTTTAATAAAACTGTGTAATTCCTGAGGGCAATGTCTTGGGCCTGCACAATGTTTTTGCTTCTTTCTCAAGTTACCAGACTAGAATCTAGGCTGCTGCTGCTCTTCATTATAATGTTGCAAGTATCTCCATGACAAATTGTTTGCTGGCATCAAGACTGGAATAGCACATAAGGTGCTGCATTGACTGTAGAATAAACCTGATTCATTCTGGTGCAGATCTCTTCTACCCTGCTTGCTGATGGAACATTCTTCCTAGCTAAAAACAGAGGAGAGACCTCACAAAATGCATCCCTCAGCTAGAACAAACACTTAGCAGTTAGACCGTAAGCTCCATAAGGAAGGAGCAAGATCAAGGCAGAGACCTTGAGAACAGCACAGTCAAACAGAGGGAACCACATTTTCCTTCCAGCAAACCCTGTTGTGGTAGACTTACTCAAATCCATATTTGTGGAGTCTAGGTGAAGACCGTCTGGTCTTCTCCATTTTATCCAAGACCAACAAACTTGCAGTTCAGGCTGTCAGGCAGACCAAGAGATTAGGGCAGTCCAAGATTTCACTAAAGAGGAAGCTGAAGAGGAAAAGACTCCTCAAAGTCAAGGATAAAGCCCTGTATCTGTTTCTCTTTCCACAAGAGGTAAAGGAGATTGCTAAATTAACCTGGGACATTCCAGAAGCTTGCTCTGCCTCGCAACAATGCACAATTTAAACCATCTGTCCATAACATTGTATAAGACTTTGGGGTAATACTCAACCCTAGACAATGACAGTAACATTGGTGTCACCAAATGAAGGGGTCATTTCCATGAAAGAAAATTCTCACAGAAGGCACAGGAAGAATAATGAGCTGGTTCCAAATATCATTTTGATGTGTTCACCCATGGTATTATGCACTACGTCATGAACCATTAAACTGCAGGCTCTAGATCCAGATTTCTTAATAGATCAAAAGTAGGTTAGATGAAAAGTTAGACTGAGGCAAAATATAGATGAAAAATGGATTTAAATGAAATCTGTTTGATTTCCAAACTTTTGTGCAGTGATTCTGTTAACAAGGTCCTTTTTACTTATTAATATCCACACAGGGAGGGGAACCCTCTACTGAAGTCCATAGCATCATAATTCCAGGTCAAGCACAGATTGATCACCATTCATTTTAGAATAAAGATCCTTTTGGATGGGACCCTATGTCAAGCACCTCAAGTTCTCACGGATTTGTTGTCTTTTCCCTCTCTTATCAGACAGAGGAGTGAGATGCAATAAGAACGCCTTATGTCATCTTTGGCCATTGGGCCTCTCTCAAATGTGCTAGAGCAGAGGTTACTTTACTTTGCAGAGGTTTACTCTGCTGTGTGCCAGTACCAAAGAGATCAGGGGCCTCTGAGTACTTTTAAATCTGACATCACTCAGTCCCATTGGCTATATCTACACTTACTAAAATTAGTTCAAATTAGTTAGATAGCACACCACAACTGGGGGCCAGAATGCGACCACCAGCGGCAACTCCGGGGACACCCAGCTGGGGACTGCACAAGGCCGCGGCTCCGAGAACCCCCCAGCAGGGGCTGCAGCAGGCCGCCGCCCATGGTCCAGCTCCAGGGACTCCCACGGCCAGGGCCACATGGGACCGCCACCCACGGCTCCGTCTCCAGGGGCTCCCCTGGCCAGGGCTGCATCGGGCCGCCGCCCATGGCTCTGGCGACTTCCCCGGCGGGGCTGCATCAGGCCGCTGCCTGCAGCTCCAGCTCCGGCTCCAGGGACCTCACCTCCGCTGGGGCCGCACCGGGCTGCCTCCCGCGGCTCCAGCACCGGGGATCCCCCAGCCAGGGCTGCATCAGGTCATTGCCTGTGGCCCTGGATTCGCGGCCTGCCACTAGGACCACATCGGGCCGCCACCCACAGCTCTGACTCTCATGTCCCCCACCCCCTCATGTGTCTTGCTGGCCCTCCACCATCCCATCCCAATGCCCCCCCAACCCATTAACCCCCTTTCTGAACCCACTCTTGCCTCCAGCCAACAGAACCAAACTCTGTCCTCTGGGTTTCCCGCCCTGCACAGCCCTCGTGGTTGGGCTGAGCAGGGCGGGGAGATTTAAAATGATCCTAGCCCCACAGACTCTTGCGGCGCACTTCGGGAGTTACCGCAGCACACTGGTTGGGAACCTCTACTCTAGAGGCTCCAGAAGTAATTTGTGAATCATTACAGCTGTTCACTCATGTGGGGTTTATTATTAGCCTCAAGGAGAGTGAATTAGTACTCTCTCAGAAATAGATCCAACTGGAAACAGTCTTCAACATATTCCAAGGTATTGTCTACCTGTTTAGGAGAGGTTTGACAAGATACTTTTCTTAGCAGTCTGAGAAGTATGCTGCCTATCCAAACAAATAAATCTTCCTAGGATTTTCCCAAATTTAATTGCCCATTTTGTACTATTCAAGATTTAAAGGGGGATGGAGGGGAGGAGCAAGAGGAGCAGGGTTTCTATTTGAATATATCAAATAGCTGTGTAGCCTCATGCAGAAAATTGTGATAGCAGAAAAGAATATTTTGGACCCAATCTTTTCAGGTCACTTCATGAGTTGAAGGAGAGTCCTTTTGTCTTTCTTCTGCAGAGGCTGTTACTCAGATGGCATACAGGTAGATATAGCCTGCGTTCCAGACTGGTGGGCATCTTGTATAAAAGGAATTTTTGTTCTTATCTTGTAAACCAGGGGTCAACCCCTATGCCAGCCCTGCCCACCACACCCTCAGCAGGTGCCGGGGGTGGAGCCAAAAGGGGGCGGGGCCAGACCAGGTGCCCTGCCGGCCGGGGCCTGGGCTGGCATCAGCCAGCAGGTGGCCTCCGGTTCTCGACCCCGGAGCCGGATTGCGTCCGCAGGGGGGGTGTGGGGCTGATGGCCCCTGCTGGCACGGTCCCTTTGCTGGACGGCAGGAGAGGAGCAGAGCAGGTCACGTCACCCCAGCCCGCACAGAGCTGCACCACTGCCAGCAGGGCAGAGCCGGCCCTGGCCATGGCCAGCAAGAGGCCGAGTTGGGTTGGCTCACCCGGAGCTGCCGCTGCTAACGGGAGCCCGGGCCAGGAACCAGAGGCCGCCCGCCAGCAGTGGCAGCTCCGGCCGGGCCGACCCGACCCGACCCACCCTCTTGCCGGCCATGGCCGGGGCCGGCTCTGCCCTGCTGGCAGCGGCGCGGCTCTGGGCAGGCCGGGGCGACATGACCCGCTCCACACCGCTCCCCTCTCCTGCTGCCGTCCAGCAAAGGGGCGGGATCAGCAGGGACCCTCAGCCACGCGCCGCAACTGCCGGCCACGCAGTTTGCGGAGCCAGCGGGGGAGCCTGAGTGGCTCCCCGTACCGCTCAGGCTCGGCCTGGTGCCAGCTGTGGCACGCATGCCGGGGGTTGCCAACCCCTGTTGTAAACTGACATTCTGCAGAAACCACCAGTGTGAAAGTCCCAGCCAGGTATTAAACATCTGACAGGTTACATACTACTAGATAAGGAATGTTTCAAAGTTCTCAGGTTTTGAGTTAATGTTTCAGGCTAAGCAAAGTTTAACTGGGGTTGAAAGCAATGGAAAACCAGAGGACTGCTAGCTAGTATGAGGGACTCTGTTTGGCTTCAAGAGCCAGCCCAGCAACCAATAGAGGGCGGAGCTACTTGCACCAGTATAATGAGGAACAACAAGTCTGCAGACCAGACTTGTGGTCTTCTTTGCAACAAGTCAGTTTATAAATTGAGACCAAAATTTCTTTCTTTTATTTTTTAACCAAACAGGTTTATTTTTCTAGTGTTAAAATCCCCATTTGCTTGCAGTAGCAAAAATGTTGCCATTGTTTGTAAGCATATAACAAAAAATTGATGATTTTATATTCATTTTAGCTACAGCTCCTTCTATCCATGTGTGGGACGCAATGAGCAAACAGACACTATCTGTACTGCGATGCTACCATTCAAAGGGAGTTTGTTCAGTCAGTTTCAGTGCCACAGGCAAACTTCTTCTATCTGTAGGGCTGGATCCTGAACACACTATTACCATTTGGAAGTGGCAGGAAGGTAGGAAAGTATTTGTGTTTTTAGATTTTATATTTGTAGCATTTGTGTTTGTAGAATGCATTTATATTGCTCCTACTCAATCAAGAACACACACAAACATTGCCACATAAAACTATTGGTTATCAACTGGCAAAAATGAGTTTAGTAAATGTTACTTAGAATATACTGTATAAGTTAAAAGTAAGCTAAATGTGCTTATCTGTTGTGACAATTGCCAGGTGTATTTCCAGTGTCTTGTCCTTGTAAACATTGGACAAGAAAATCCCTTGACCTCCAGTTATAATAATGAAAGCAAATATTATGTTTCATTCAGTTTTGTATTGATACTATGTCTTTCTGCTAAATAGAAATCTTTTCACACCCAGAATGAATCCTCTAGCGATTTGACTGACTGGGTTAACCACACCCACAAACGCGACAGAACAAGCTGAAACTCTCAGAAATGTGATGCCTAATCTGCTCCCCCTGTATAATCTCTGGAACTATATCACAGGCCCAGCTACAATAAACAGTCATTCACAGCAGCTCCCTCTGCTCTGAGTTCAAGGTTTCAGAACACAGGACCTTAGATTTTGCTGCCCGTTCTCTCTTCTGGACTGTGTTACTCCTCTTTCCCCTTGCCAACTGGCAAGTCCATACCCAGACCATGGCTGCAAAGTTGCTGGGGCAACCTGGGTGCAGACATGATACACTACCCTATGGCTGGCCACCTTTCCATCTGGTGGTCTCTGCTGACCCAGGGAAAATCCTTCATGAGATATGGGGGGGTTGGAGTGAAAATGACCCCTCCCTATAAGTGTCTGTCATCATTGGCAGTTAGTGTCCCGTCAGGTCTCTGCAGAGACTGGTGCAGATGTGGAAATGGGCAAAAGTAGAGCCTCTGTAGTATGTTTAGTAGGGACATTTCTAGTAAATTTCTTCTTTTGATTTCAGTCCTTCCACTGTCCTAAACTTGCTCATCCTCAACATTTCATATGGCTACATCTGGATAGCTACAGAGCCATCCTGTCCTTGCTGGATATGACAAAATACTTTAGGGAATCAGATACTTTGGTCATCTGCTCTGCTTGTAAGAACAAAACATCTAAGACAACCATCTTCACATAGGTCAGAACATCTAATTTTGAAAACTATGTATGGCATGGAAAGGGATCCTCCTCATGTCTTAGAGTACATTCAACAAAATCAGTCTACGTATCTTAGACAGAGAGAAATAGCAGCTTCGGAGAAAATCTGTAGATCAGGTCCCCTGGCAATTTCTGCATATTTTGACCAGATGGTAGAGCTGGGATTTTCAGAGAACCTAAGCCAGGCTCCAAACTCCTATTGAAATACAATAGGAGTAGGGCCCTTATCCTTAGGCTCCTTTGAAAATGTCATCCTACAAGTAGACCCAGCATCTTCATCAGATGCTCTCTTTGATCATCAGGTCTTTCAGTCTACCATTCTTCTTTGATCTGCCTCTCATTTCATTCTTCCCCCCCTCCCTCCCACACTACCTTTCTCTATTCTGGAATTTTTCCTTCTCTGGGTATATAGTTTGTATATATGTATAGTTTTATAGGGTTTAGAGTATTAGTGATATGCTACTCCAGGATGTATAAAGGAGGAATACTTTGCAGTTTCAGCTAGTTTTTTGATTATTGTGGGGATGAATAACTCATCAATCACACTCCAGAATAAAGAATTCCTATGTTGGGTGAAACAACAAGAGGCCATAGAACCTTAAAGACTAACACATTTCTTTGGGCATAAGCTTTCGTGGGCTGCAACCCACTTCGTCAGATGCATGGAAGAAGATATATATTTGTGGTCAGTTCAAATTCTCCTTTTTTTTTTGCCAGGTGCCAAAATTGCCAGCAAAGCTGGTCATAATCAACGTATATTTGTAGCAGAATTCAGACCGGATTCAGATACCCAGTTTGTTTCAGTGGGAGTAAAACATGTGAGGTTCTGGACTCTTGCTGGAAGAGCTCTTCTCAGTAAGAAAGGGCTATTGAGTTCAGTAGAAGATGCCCGGATGCAAACCATGCTATCTGTAGCATTTGGAGCTGTATGTACCTTTAAAAAACTATTTTAAAATGCATATGTACAAAACATCCTTTTTACATTTTATTCTTCCATATCTATATATGTAGTAAGAAGAATGATCCTAAACTTTTCTGCCATAGATACCTCTTTTCATGGCAGATAGCTGTAACCTGCTGGTTAGTGAAATGTATACGTTAACAACTTATTACATCCAGAGCTTATTCATTAATTTAAAAAAATCTATTGTCTTTAGAAAAAGGGCATGCATTCAGACACTCTTTGTTGCAGCTAGGGGGACAGGAGATCAGTGAGGAGGCAACTCCTTCTGTCTGGCTGCAGTGGGTGATGGCCTCCTGATGGAGACTGGTGACTCTTCAAGGTTATAAAAATAACTGTGGCCTTTGACACAAAAATGTTGGGAACTACTGGACTAGATGATCACAGTGTCTCTTCTGCCTTTGGAATCTATGAAAATGATCTGCATCTGACCAAGAGATTATGATCATTTCTTTGAGAGGCTAAACGTTTTTACCAGTATCCACATCTTTATCACTTGAAGACTGGATTACTGCATTACTACATGGGGCTGCATCTTAAATAAATCTAATAAATTAATCTGATGCACAATGCAGCAGTCTGCTTGTTTAGAAGTGCTTCTGAGTGGCAGAATATGACACCTCAGTTGTATGATCTACACCAGCTGCCTATTGGTTTCCAGACTGACTTTAAGGTGGATTTTTGTGACCTCTAAATAATGTAGGACTTTCCTAGTTGACAAAACAAACAAGGAGTCCTAACAAATGTATTCATCGCATGAGCTTTCGTGGGAGAAAATCGCACTTCGTCAGACATGCGATAAATAAATGTGCTAGTCTTTAAGGCTATGTCTACACTTAAAAAATTAAGTCAACTCTATTAAGTCGACTTAACAGGGTTGACTTTGTTAAGTCGACTTAAGAAGTCGACTTAACTTTTTAAGTGTGGACATAGCTCGCGGCTCCCTGCTGAGAAGGGATCTGCGGTCCCGGCAGAAAGGACCCACGGGTTCCTTCTTGCCGGGAGCCCTGCTCTCTTCTCCCCAGACCTGCGTGAGTCCGGGCAAGGAGGGAGCTGCCGGCACTCCGCTAACAGGGGATCCCCGAGGTTCCCCTGTCAGCGGAGTGCCGGGGAAGGCAGCTGCCACGCTCCAGCTGACAGGATCCCCGAGGTTCCCTTGTCAGCGAAATGCTGGGAAAGGCAGCTGCTGGCACTCCACTGACAGGGGAACCTCGGGGATCCCCTCTCAGAGGACCGCCGGCAGCTCCCTTCTTGTCCGGACCCCGCGGGTCTGAGGAGAAGAGAGCGGGGCTCCCTTCTGGCTGGGACCACTCCAGTCCCGGAGAAGGGAGCCCAGCCTGCGGCTGCTTTCTTGCTAGGATCCCCGCGGGTCCCAGGGAGAGGGCAGCCGCGGCTGCCTTCTTGTCGGGACCCCGAGACTTCCCGGCAAGAAGGGAGAACGGCTCCTTTCCATCAGAGAGCGGGGGTCCCTGGAATAAGGGAGCCATGTCTTCCCAGTCCCTAGCCCTAGGTTGACTTAGAGAACTAAATCAACCTAGGGTGTCCACACTGGGTTTAGGTCGACTTAACAAATCGACTTAGCTGTTAAGTCGACCTAAACGATAGTATTTATTAAGTCAACTTAAGGAAGCTCCTTAACTTTTAAGCATAGACATAGCTAAAAGTGTCATAGGACTCCTTGGTTTTTTTGCTGAGCTAGACTAACACGGCTACCTTTTTGGTCTTAGTTGACAGATTACCTTTCTACCACAGTTACACTTGGCATAGCTGTTTGAGCTAGCTTTTGCTTGATTTAAAAGACGAAAATGGTGTATAATACATCTCCCTAAGGGGTCCTCAGCTCTGGAACAGGCTTCCCTCTTCTAGTACAGTATAGTGTGTCCGTTGCAGTTCTGTTTTATTTCTGATTTTTTAAACAGTGGCAAGGCTGCTCAGGGAGATGAATAACTGCCTCTCTTTATTTTTGCATACAAATCTAGATAAATGAGTCATTTTTTAAAAAGTGAGGGCAACTTTTATAGAGATGGGGATGGTGTTTAGTGGCAGTTTCCTGGCCACATTCCCATGTACCCATCCTGTCTAAATTCCCACTGCAGTTTCAATTGGATATAATATTTTTCTTCATTTCTTCCCATTTAATTTTGTTTGGTGTTGCTGTACACAGATAAACTGTGTCATTTCCTCCCACGGAATCAGCTGCATTTCATTAATGGGTGGCAACGAGTCATGTAAATAATGTAAATAGTTTGGAAAGTGAATTGGGATCTCTTGATTTAAATGTTTTCAATGTCTATAATATCATCATAATAATAAAGATTATGAGGAGCTTAGATATTATGATAATAGAGGATATAATAATGCCTTAGCTAGAGATGTGTCTTCAAGGGAAATCACTGACAGATAAAATCAGCAGAGACAATCAAGATCAAGGGAATGTATCCACACTGAAATACTATTTTGTGTATTAAATATCACCAATAATTTAAAACTTAAAGGATTCTGCCCATTTTATATTTCCTACGCATTTAGTTGTTACTGGTTTAAAATATTTTTAAATATCATTGCTTTTGAATACATATGGTAGTGAAGCTTAGCTTTATTACCCCTCAAAAGTGAGAGGTAAAACTAAAGAAAACAATAGTTATGTTCTCTTGAGTTGTATTCAGACCTCTTTCCTTTTTAAACTGATCATCTCTATACTCCAGGGAGGGAAATGCTGTACCTAATAGCTGAATGTTGAAAATGATTTCAATCAAGTATTGTGCTTGAAGTATATTAATAATAATCTGACTTACTGCAATGTGTGAAACATACTAGTACCATAGCTGCTCTTGTTTTCTGGTTCTTACACAGTTGTGCAAAGGGATGATTGTTAGATGACAGAGAGCTCTGGTCCTAAATCCCATACCTTGCACTTTTTCAGTGCTGGGAATCTCATACTAATCATGACCTTTGCTCCATCCTTCTTCCACAGTGACTGGAGAAGAGCATATGCTTTTTAAGTACATAGCAATTGACTCTCTTTTATGTACTCACTGTAACTTGGAGGCTACTTACCTTTTTCCTCTGCAGACAGAGTGCCTCTTGTATATGCCAGTATCCCTCTACAAACCCTTTTACAGCAGTGACTAATAATGCTACATTCTAGCCCAAAATATAGAATTTGTTTATTATTTATTTATTACCAAAAAAAAAAAGAATGTGTTTCTTCTTGCCTTATTTGGAGTCAAATGATAAGTATATTTTCCCCCCTTTTCAGAATAACTTGACATTTACAGGTACCATCAGCGGAGATGTTTGTGTTTGGAAAGATCATGTATTGGTACGAATTGTGGCCAAAGCTCACAATGGGCCTGTGTTCACAATGTACACTACACTGAGAGATGGTCTAATCATAACAGGAGGCAAAGAAAGGCCGTGAGTCTTTTTTTTTATTATTTAAATGTTTTACGAAGATATTATTTGCTGTACAAATGTTTCATAACACGAACTTCCAGTATTGCCATTAGCCACTTTCTTTAAGCACTTGTGCAATCTATTTCAAACATCTCATGATAATTTTTCTTTATTAAGATTCAGACTGATTAGGAAACCAATAGTTTTGAAGCAGTAAAGAAATAAACACTTTTTTACAATGGAAGTATCACTTAAAATGGAAGCCGGAGTGGAGATGCTCTTGCTGGGCTACTGAGGAAAAACACAGGTGTAGTTACCCTGAACTGTGACAGTGAGTTTAACAGGTTTTCCTTCCTACGATATATAAATTGACCACATCACTCTCACACATATATTTTCAGCAGGAAAACTCGTGAGACACTAAAGAGATTAAAGGGCACGTATTCAATAGCATGGTCCTTGAATCTGTCTTAATCAGATTTCAGAAAGAATCTCTTTTATTTTAATTACCAGTGCCAGTTTTCTTCCAATCCCTTTTTACACTTTCAGACCTGGCCCTAGAAGGGATGCAGTAGAGAGGAAAGCAGCATCATGAGGGGGAGCTGTCTTCTGCTCCTCTAGTCTTATTTGTAGATGGCAAAGGCACACAGCAGATTTAAAGAGACTGAAAGCTCAGCAAGATTCCATGTTGCAGAATACTTCCTATCTCTACCAATTTGGTGAGATCCTTTTCTTTTCCCTTGGAAAGAGCTGTTAATGTACACCCCATCCAAATACAGAACTCCATCAAATTTATCTTAATTTCCTTAAAATAATAGCTTTCCATTTTTAGTTTTTAAAGATGTTTTGCTTTTAATATGTTCTTTTTCTTTGCTACTTATTTCTATTGTAATATTGAGTGTCCCAAAGCCAAAAGAGTATTCTGATCACACAGGTTCAAAGGCCTCAATGAATATATTGAAAAAGGTAAGAAAAAATCAACTCATATAACTACAGCATATTGTCTTCTGTCCTGAAGAATCTCGTTGCACACTTTAATGTAATCTATACTGACTACCTGAAAACACAGAGACACAATTTTGTAGTATTGTTTGGTAGGAAATCACTAGGAAATAAGATGTATGGATGACCACCTAAGGGAATTTGAGGTATGCAATACATTTGCATACTTGGCTGATCCTTTGACCACACGGATTTCTTAAGATAGCTATAAGACCACTTTTAAGAGGAATTGAGGCTTGTATGTTACTCATCAAAATGGATATCTATTGAAGAATAGCAGTTGCTCATGATTAGTTAGGAGTCATTTAGCAGAAATGGTAAGCCAATGCTTTGGACTAGTAACCCATGTAGCTAAAATATGTAATTAAAAATAATCTCCATGGAGCAGGCACAGCCTACCAGAATAACTACACAATGTTATTGCTCTACCCCTGGCTCTCAGTTCTGCTCTAAGAGATTGCATTGAGTTGCTTTGATTGGTGAGTTGAGAGCTGGGTAGGCCTCTAGTCCCACTGTCCTTGTTTTCTGCGTCCAGTGCAAGAAAGGAGTAATGGAGAAGTCGGCCCTTTCACTTGCTCTCTCCTTGTCCTCATTAAATCATCTCATGCATTTTCTATTTTAAGACTGCGAGCTCTACAAAGCAAGGGGTCATATCTTTTACTTGTTCCGTGAAGCATTTAGAACATTGAACACACGGAATAAATGATAAATAATAATTTAAAACACATGGTACAAACCTTATTCTGTTTTCTCTTTCTCCATCAACCCCCTCCATTGATTCTCTTTCAATTTTCCTCCCCCCCCCTTTTTTTTGCTTCCCTTTTCCCTTCTTTTTTCTCTTCCTTTACTTTTTCCTTGTTTGACAGTTACTTTTTTGGTTCACAAATACTATTTTAACATATAGTATTAAATCATCAGTTTGGGAAACCCACTCCTTTCTTCAGATCATATGATTTTTGTCAATTTTCTAAATGCCATTTCACTATAACAGGGAAGAAGCATTGCAGTTCAGGAAACTGACGAACACTGTATACATTACAGAATCTGAACTCGAACAAAACCTTTGATTTATTTTTCCTCTGGACAATAATTCAGAGTGTGGCTTCTGCAAAATTGCTGATTTTTATAGAGTAACATACATAATTAATTCAAATAGAAAAATGAATGTGGTTTTGAAAGATGAGATTATGACTGATTTAAAACAGTCAAAGACCAAATCTATCCTTGATTTAAAAACTGTTAAAATTCAATAAATAATCCTCATTTATCTATATGCTGAATTTTAGGATTTTTAGACTAGTATATTAATATCTCCTCTACACAATGTTAAAGGAGTCTTTCCTAAGGGCCAATCAAGAATAAGACCCATTGTGCTAGGCACTGTACAGTGTTGTAGAGGATCCTTGCCCTGAAGAGTTCACAATTTAAATAGACAAGACAGACACAGGTTGGAGGGAAGGGATATAACACACAAACAGAGTGAACAGTGTGATGGCAGCAAATGTCATTTTAGTTGCATACATTTTGGGGGTGGGGTTTCTTAGTAGGGAATCAGCTAAATGGAAAGAAATGGGTGGGGGGGGAAGGAGGTGTGTCAGCATTAAATTACATTAAATTACAAAATATTTAAATTGACAAATACAAGTTAGCTTTCATACTTATTGTCTTTGATTACTGTCTTATTAGATCAAAGGAAGGAGGGGCAGTTAAACTATGGGATCAGGAACTGAAGAGATGTCGTGCCTTCAGACTGGAAACAGGACAGCTGACAGACTGCGTTCGCTCTGTGTGTAGAGGCAAAGTAAGGCATGTTCTCTTTAATATATTGCCGTCAATCTTTGGATTATTATACAGAAAATTGATATACAAAAGAGTTTTTGCAGAATCTTGCTCTCATGATTCTTAGTTTGAATAATTAAGAAAAGTTGATGTCAGCTTAAAGAGTATTGAAGAGTCTAACTTTAATTTATAATTTAAAATGTTCTTAAATGAAAGGCTTAACTTGGCTGTAAATTATCTGTGATAAAGAGGACTTTCCAGCCCACACATAAATATATTTAAAGAAATACTAGTGTCATTTAGGATGATATTGTGTGTACATCTTAATTAAAGAATAATGTAGGATCTCTTTCTCTGTTTGACACAAAGGGTCTTGAATTTAATACATCCTTTTAAATTTGGAGGGAGAGAATAATTCAGTTTTACATCTGATGTCTAACTTGTGAACAGAAAAATCAGACAGTCAGAAGATTCTCATACAGACCCCTCCATTAACAGAAATGAATCTTTATTTGATTTCAGCAGCCCTTCTTGATGGAATTATACCCATGGTTCATTTGTTACTATTTATCAGTATTAGTGTATTATCACAGTAGTAATTCTTTCACCATTATCCTAGGGGAAAATTCTTGTTGGGACAAGGAATGCTGAAATAATTGAAGTTGGAGAGAAAAATGCAGCATGTAACATTCTAATTAATGGTCATATGGATGGTCCTATATGGGGACTGGCTACACATCCTTCAAGAGATTTTTTCCTTTCTGCTGCAGAAGATGGGACAGTGAGACTCTGGGACATTGCTGAAAAAGTAGGTGTAAAGTTAATATTACTAAGCCACTATAATTTTAGCCCCACAGAACACAAATTTATTCAATAATGAGAATCTTAAATTAGTTTTCTTGACATAGTCTGAGAAACTAAGCTAGTATAGTGGTTGTGATTCTACCTTTTGCATATTGAAAATAACAGTTAACGGACACTGTGAGAAACTGTTGCTTATGCAGTATTTTGGAACATGCATAAATAGAAACATTTATTCCTCTCTTTTCCTTTTTATTTCTTCACAGAAGATGCTGAACAAAGTCAGTTTGGGCCATGCAGCTCGTACTGTTTCTTACAGCCCCGAGGGGGATATGGTGGCTATTGGCATGAAAAATGGAGAATTTATTATCTTGCTGGTGACTTCTCTACAAATATGGGGGAAAAAAAGGGACAGAAGATCTGCAATCCAAGACATAAGGTAAGAAATGTCATGGCATTTATCTACCCTAAAATGTGATAATACTGAGCTGATAAAGTATGCAAGCAATAATTAAAATTTAAATTTAAATATATCCCCTCCCCCCATAAGGTGATTAATTTTATAAGAAAGTCCCATCGCAAAGTTGCCATTTACCTGGCTTTCATACAGAGCTCCTGGAGGCCAAAGTTAATCTAATCACCATATTAATTTAATAAAACACCATATTAATCTCCTCTCAACTCAAAGTGTGTGCTTTGAGAATAGTTTTAATACAATAGAATATACTTATGTATGGTATCGATTTTACAGAGTATTACATAATGCTTTGCAGAGAGATAGAATAGAGTAAAGGCTTTATAGAGTTGTGTACAATGACTTCAATACACGGCATAAAGAAAAAAAGGACATATAAAGATTGAGCAGAGTGAACAAACAGAAAGGACGAACCTAGCAGTAAAGAGGTCAGTGAGTATTGTCAGATACTAGCTACAATGAAGGGGAAATGGAAAGGTTCTGGTATTCGTGAGCCCAGTTCAGAAATAGAGATTCAAAAGAGAAGAAATCAACATAGCATCTTGGAGGGAGAAAGAAGTTTCACAGAGATGGACAGTGCAAGAGAAAGAATGAGGCCTTGTCTACACTGCTGTACTAAGTCAATGGGGGAATATGCAATCTAAGTACAATAGAATGCATATCTCCCCTCCACTTACTTATTTCCCCTTACTGCAGCATCTTCACTTGGCTGCGTCAACGGGAAATGTTCTCCCTTGGTGTGGAGTTACTACATTGAAGGGAAACCACTTCCAGGATCGATTGAATGGGTCTACAATGGCTGCTCAATTGATTCCGCCAGCAATTTCAGTGTAGACATGGCCTGACTCTGATTGAGGAGAAACACAAGGGCTATGTCTACACTAGGGAATTAAGGTCAACTTAAAAAAGTCGATTTTAATAAGTCGACTTTAAGTTGACCTTATTAAGTTGACTTAGGAGTCCACATTGGACTCCTAAGTTGACTTAAAGGGGCGGCTTACTAAGTCGACTTAGAGAGTCTACACTGGACTCTCTAAGTCGACTTGTTTGGTCCAGGGAGAGCCAGCCCCACACAGGGCTGGCTCTCCCTGGACCAGCAAGCCCCTAAG
>ML686111.1:1322888-1335629 GCA_007922175.1 Pelusios castaneus
ACTTAAGGAAACTGTAGTGTAGACGTAGGGTAATTAAGTTGACTTAAACAAGCTTAAGTCGACTTAATTTTCAAGTGTAGATGCACCCAAGGAGAGGAGATAGAAGTAGAATAGTAAGTGGACAGGGAGGAATGTGACTGTAAGGTCAGAGTACTAAGATGGACAAAGCTCATGAAGGATTTTGAAAACGAAAACAATTCTGAATTGGAATTGGATATAAATAAGATGTCATTGACTGTAATGGAAGATGGGGAAGTGATGATGTGTTTCTGATTTTGGCACAAGTGTAGTCAAACTGCAGCATGACTGAATCATATAGTTTAAAAAGTAAGGATTTAGGAAGACCACAAAAAGAGAGTATAGCATGTTCCTTGCCTCAAAGAGTTTTACAAAAAATAGACAAGATTAGGCAACAGTTCAGGGAAGAGAGAGTAAGGAAAGATTATTGGTACAAGGAAGAATTAATTGATCCCAGAATAAATTAGTTTTAAGGAATGATCTCAAAACTAATGGCTTCAGAGACAAGAAGTAGGAGTCTGTACTAAGTGTAGGGTAGGTTGAAGGTATGGCACTGTCTGGGAAAGGATTGGAAGACCTTTAGGAAGTGAAATGGGATCAGAAATGTAGCAGGAAATGAGATATGATGCATGTAGGCAGCGGTGAGATCAGATAGTTAATAGAACTGCAGGGATTTCCCATATCAGTTTTGCCTGACAGGTCTGCAAAACATTTTAACACTCACCAGGCATGTAAGTAACTCCCATTTTTTTATTTCAGTTTCAAATCATGCTTTACACATTAGGTTAGTCCTCCCTCTTCAGTTTTGGTCTTTTTAAACAGTGCATTTTTCCTCAATATTTAGCTGAATGGATTTAATTTTGGCCACATTTTATTCAAGTGGCCCCATTCAGTGGCTCTTCTCTCCATTCCCCAGTGATGTAATGAGGGTATCCGGTGCCCATTGACACCCAAGGGCCAGCCCACATTTATGCTCCTCCAGGTGTTCCACGCCACCCCACGCCAACACACTCTCTCCCTAACAGAGAGAGAGGAAGAGAGAGAGAGGTATCGTGGAGTGCAGTTTCTCATACACAGCACAGCAAAGAGAAAGTAGGATCAGATAAATTTTATATTGCCTCTTGTCTTTCATCCATTAGAATAAGAGCTGACTCCATTTTGTAACTTTACATTGCAAAAGAAAACCATGATTCTTGACATCAGAGGGTTGAAAAGAAAATGGACAAAGAAATTTTAAGATCTTAAATTTTTCTTCCTGTAGATTTCAGCCTCTTTTCTTAAACTGTTTATCTATTTAGGTTCAGTCCAGATTCGCATTACTTAGCAGTGGGTACTAGTGAGAATGCAGTGGATTTTTATGACTTGACATTGGGCCCCACGCTAAATCGAGTTAGCTACTGCAAAGATATACCAAGCTTTGTTATCCAGATGGACTTCTCTGCAGATAGCTCTTATCTTCAGGTATCAATGATTTGAGATCATCATATATATTTTTTAAGTTTGTAAATTGAATTTTATTGCTTATGAAGGTCTGTTAACACTTACTCGTGCCAAATATTTTAATGACGGACACCATGCAAGATGCCTCATGAAGCTCCACTAATCACATTTCAATCCTGAGCAGCAATATCCCCAGTAGTCCAGTCCTGGGACTGTCATGGTTACAAACAGACAGCTTTGTTAAATGGTGAGGTGGTTTTGTGCCAGTCATGTAGAGATCACAACTAAAAATACGGGGTTTGCACTCATCTTAGTACCTCAGTGTGAGAAATAAAGAAAGAAAACAGAAGTGTACTTCAGAATTACTACAAAGTGATATTGACTGTTCACCTGCCTCATCATCTTGTTGAAGCTGGGAGTTGAGGCTCCCTTGTGAAACTGAGAAAAGGAGTGCATTCTTTCTTCCCTGGAATTCATAGGAAACTGTGCCTAACCCTTCAAATTCCTGAGCATAATAAGAGAGTAAGTGCTTCTGTGCAAATCCTATCAGTGCCAGCCTCATCAGATGAGCACCCTCGGCATTCTGCCCTGACTTTTACAATGTAGCTACACATTCTGATTGCTTTCTAGAAGATTGCATGCCCAACCTTTGGGCTGTTGTAATTTACGTTGGCCACAAATGGCTCCAACAGACTAAAAATAAACATTGGAATCAGCAAGGATTCTCCACACTCCATTTTCCATACTGCACTGACGTCAGAGGGGGAATATCATAAGAGCTCATATATGGCCTCTTCACCACCAAAGGAGCACATGCAGACTGGGGTGAGCCTTCCCAGGCCAATTATGTAACCTTTAAGAGCAGTTTTTACCTGAATTATTCACAAAGGTTTCTCTTTTAATTGGGTACTGTGTAGTAAGGAATGTATTTCACCCACATTTATTGGTAAAACATTTTTAAATTAAAAATCGATCATTGTTCCTTGTTATTCTCTACTTGCATGCATTTTGGGATGCCTATGGTCTTTTCCCAGAATACATCCTCTGACTCTACTTTAAGATAAAAAGCTCTATCAATAAAATTTCTATTTCAGAGCTATTGAGAATAACACTGAGTGCTATCTTTAGCCCTTAAAATATCTTCAGACATTTTTAAGTCAAATGAACTCTTATTTATTTCATCCTTAAAGGTCTCTACTGGGTCTTACAAAAGGCAGGTCTATGAAGTGCCTTTGGGAAAACAGCTTATGGACCAGACTGTGATTGACAGAATAACATGGGCCACTTGGACCAGGTAACTAATTCACAAATTCACCCCTCTTACTAGAGTGAAAGTTCAGATGTCTCCCATCTGGAAAGAAAACCACAGGTCTGGAAAGGAACAGATTATAGAATCATAGAAACTGGAAGGAACCATGAGAGGTCATTAACTCCAGTTCCCTGCACTCATGGCAGGACAAAGTGCCATCTAAAATCGTCCCTGACAAGTGTTTGTCTAAACTGCTTTTAAAAACTTCCAATGATGGAGATACCACAACCTCCCTAGGCAACTTATTCCAGTGGTTAATCACCCTGACTGTTAGGAATTTTTTCCTAATGTCTAATCTAACCCTCCCTTACTGTAATTTAAGCCCATTGCTTCTTGTCCTATCATTGGTGATTAAGGAAAATATTTTTTCTCCCTCCTCTTCATAACAGCCTTTTAGGTACATGAAAACTGTTATCATGTCCCCTTTCAGTCTTCTCTTTTCCAGACTAAAGAACCCCAGTTCTTTCAATCTTTCTTCATAAGTCAAGCGTTCCAGACCTTTAACCGTTAATTAATTAATTAATCACCCCTACATTAATTTTCCTCCCATTCTATAAGTTCATCTTCAAAGCATCTGATGAAGTGGGATTTTCTCCCACAAAAGCTATGTGATAAATAAATGTTAGTTTTTAAAAGTTCCACAGGACTCCTTGTTAGTTTTGCTGAACTAGACTAACACGGCTACCCCTTTGGAATGTAATCATTCTTGTTGCTCTTCTCTGGACTTTCTCCAATTTGTCATATTTATCATATTTGTCAATTTATCATAAAAGATACTGTAATGCTACGGCATTTAATCTAAATTTTTCTTAAAAACATTCCTGACTGATCTGGCAACAGAGTAGTACATTATACAGCCACATGGGAATAATGTATAGCCTCCACTGGAGAACACTGGCAATTACCCCAACCTGGGTATCAAATGCATATGGTCTCTGGATGGAGGTTCTTATTTTTTGCACTTTTTAAGCACCCTTTAGTGCTTTTGATCCAACCTCTAAGGCAATCTGAGAGGTCATACATCTCATTTTCCCAGTTCATTGAAATGTGGTGCTCCAGTAGTTGTGAAATAGTGATTTGAGAGTAAGTCAGGAAAAAATATGAAACTGGCTTCAAATAAAAGCTGTATAATACAAGCCTGTGATCATTTAAATTTTACAGAGCCTATTAAAACACGTGTAGTAGATAGCGCTAGATTACACAGTCTGTATATCATATGCGGAATATATGACTAATATTGGTGTATTCAAAAATATACTGAAGAAATCATCATATAAACTGATTATACTATACTTAAAATGATATTTTATTAAGATTGGAGTTCAATTTTTGGTTTTTTGAAAAATACATTGTTTTATTTTACATTGCATATATAATTGCTTCATTTTAATTTGTAAAGAACTAAAAACCAATTATGCCATGTTCTAGGCTCCCTTTGACAAATCTTTAAAGCCGCAATCAATACAAAATAACAAATCCTGCATTATACCCTCACCCATGCACTAACGGTTAATCAAAAAATCAGTCTTTTTAAAAACAAAAAATTACCAGATGCCATATTTCTCCCACTTTTTCAAAACCCTGAACAAAAGCTGGGATCTGTAGCATGCAGATTTGAACCCTCATACTATTGTGGGGAGTGAATTCCAAAGTCACATGGCCATTAAAGAGAGAGAAGGCCCTGCCAGCAACTCATTCCTTTTCAAAACAAGAGGGTTCCTGATCATAAATGAGGGAGATATCAGACGGGGAGTTTTCAGGTCATCAGTTCCCAAGCAATTTTTGCACCTGTCCATTTTATAATTTATTCATGTGTTCATTAATTTATTATATTCCTGGTTTAATTGTACTCAAAAGAAACACTATCAGTTGACACAGCCCTAATTGTATCATAACTTTATTTCAAAATATATATATTATACTCAGGCCTGATCCAGAAATATTCTAGCATCCAAAAATTTTCAGATCATACAATTTCCAGCGTAGAGTGCTGGGTTTCTCTTTAAGTTTTGGAATGTACATATACATTATAATTACAGCTAGCTAAAGACCAACAATTCCATTTCATAAAGATTTTTGAGATTTGGAATGTGTTTTAGATCCAATGCAGGATGAAAACCAAAGCTTTCGAAAGCTTTAACAAAATGGAAAGCTATTGAAAAGTCAGTTTTCAGAGCAAAACAATCAGGTTTTGATTCAAGTCTCTTTCTTTCTGGACTGGACATGGGAATCTACCCTTTCAGTTAAAAAATGCCATCAAGATTCGTACAACTCCGCAAAACATTTTGATTTCAGTGAAACAGCATTTTACATTGAAAACATATTTCAGTGAAAATATTCTAATTAGCTCTAATTATAACATCTTAATTCAACTTCCATATGTTGTACTTCACATAATTTATTTTTCCATCTTTGATAACTGCCTTATTGGTCAATTTTAAGAATATCAATTTCACCCCTTCCTGTTTAGCTTTCTTGATAGCCATGTTATGTCTTATTTTGGTAATTTGTATACTGTAATTCATTCTAATCTTTCACAATCACAGAATACTATAAATATTTGTTTACTATTTCTTAACCGATTGCTTTTCCTACGATGCATTGGTTGCCAAGGGGGCCCTCTCACCTTCTATTTCAGTGTTCTAGGGGATGAAGTAGTTGGAATCTGGTCCAGGCATGCTGAGAAAGCTGATGTGAATTGTGCCTGTGTCTCTCACTCTGGAATCAGCCTTGTAACTGGTGACGACTTCGGCATGGTCAAGTTGTTTGACTTTCCATGTCCTGAAAAATTTGTAAGAACCTTTTCTTTGTGTGATTGTAACACAAAATGCTTTTGATTTTATGGCATCCGATAATATCGATGGAGGGAGCGAGGGTGGTAGCAGTACTTTTTCCCCTTAAGTTTATAACTTTTTTAATGTATGCATTTAATTGTAGCCCTGTGACAGCATAGTATAAATTAACAGAAAAATAGTTGCATTCATGACCATATTTGGAGGTGATTTCATGGTCACAAAGTTATTGTTTGGCTGTTAAATCCCTTCAGTCAGAAAGAACATCATAAAAAAGTAGTGGACATTTGGAGTTCATCACTGGTTCACTAGAAGACAACTTTCTGAACTGTGAGCAAAGAACGCTGATTCTCTTAAGCCATGTCTTCACTACAAAACGAAAGGTGTGTTCTCATGGGGAGCCCCTGACTTCCTGTGTAACTCCCATGGAAGCAATTGCATTGTCTTCACAAGGATTTTGACTTGTTGCACACCTTTTTTTGAAGACAAGGACTTTAGGTAGGAATCTATAATTTGTCAGAAATGTTCTGTTCACAAGCTGGATCGTGATGGCCGGCCACTGGGGAGAGAGTTAGGGGAAGGAGCAGAGCATGAAGCGTCAGAAGAAACAAGAGAAATTGGCAAAAAACAAACAAAAGGGAAGAAATATTGTTTTTAATGTTTTTGGTTGGCCCCCTCCCCTGGAGGGCTCCTGTCCAAAAAGATCTCCCTTAAATTCAAGTATCTACACATATAAATACTGCCCATTTTGCACATTCAAAAAGAGCAGTGGTGGAGTTCCCAAGGAGGGCTTAGGCATCAATCACCATGCTTAGCATTGCAACACTTGAACTTGGGTCTCCTATCTCCCAGGAAAATGCCCTAACCACTGGGCTGTGGGGTATCCTGGAGCTGATCTCTGTCTCTCCTGTTAAAGCTGGCTCACTATGGTATAACCAAGTATTTGTTGGAGCAGGGCAAGTAGGATCAAGGTCCCTTCCCCCTCCCCCCTGCTCAAAGCCCCAACCACTGGCAGCAGGGTGGCAGAGCTTTATACTATTGGTTAAGGGCATTAAATTGTCTCTAAACTATGGGAAGGAAGGCATACACCACCCTCCCCATAGTTTAGGGACAATATAATGGTTTGTGCTTTACACACCATGCTGGATGCATTTCATGACATGACCCCTGTATCCTAGGAACCTATGAAGCATTTTGAGCCTTCTAGATACATGATGCTAAACATTATACACACGCGTGTGTTCTTTTAATCTCTTTCTGTATGTGACTTTGCAGAATAAAAACAGTCCAATTAGGAGGACTCATGATCTTTCCTTTTGTTGGGTCTCTTTAGGCAAAACACAAGCGATTTTTAGGTCACTCGGCACATTTGACTAATATTCGATTTACAAGTGGGGATAAATACGTTGTCAGTGCTGGAGGGGACGACTGCAGGTAGACATATCTTTCCATTCTTCCAAAAAACTTATTAGAGATCTGATATGTTTATTCTGTGTGGACCATTCCTAATAGTGGAGAGAGAATGTTAAAGTTCAGAATGTGAGATGTTTAATCCGTTATGTGCTTGTTCCTTATTGTTTGTAAAGAAGCAATCAAATATTTACAGCACATGATTTTTCTTATTTAAGATAGGTATGAGATACAAAGATTCATTAACATAAACTGTAACGGCCAATGTAGTTTGAAATAACTTTTTAATTTAATGGAAAATAATGTGTATTGAAGATTTTCTTTTAAATTAAACATATAAGAATTTTAATATCTCTCTTAACTTTTTGAAAATGCAGCTTATTTATCTGGAAATGTGTGCATATGCCTCATTGAGAGAGACATGGAGCCTTTGCAAAGAGGACACTGCATAAAATTACAGGCATGAAAGACCCAGGAGTGCAATGAGAATTCTACAGTGCCCTGCATGCTTAAGAAATGGTGCTGATCCAAGACAGAAAACAATCTGTCTCTGAAAGACAAGTGTCTAAAGTCTATCAGAAGGATGGACTCTGACAAATATGCTGAGCCCGCTAGATTTGCTACAGTATTGGATAATCCAGGTGTGTATTCCACTCACTGCCAGATGTTGAAACAGAAATACATGGATAAAAGGAAGAAGTGAGTTGTGGCTCAATGTACAGTTTCCAAATAAGATAGTGGGTTTTTAATCAAGAGATGTTATTTCTGACCTACTGCTGTACGTTGATGCATTTATTTTCAGCACGAATGTGTTTCAAATTCTGGGGACTATCATTGAAACGGATTACTCCTTTTTTTATTACTGAAAGGAAAACTATCTAGCATCTCTTAAAGAAAACTACACGGTATTTTGATAAACGATTAAGGTAATAAAACAGGATATGACAATTCTATGAGTAGTCAAAAAACGAAGCATTGTCTGCTGAAGCAGTAATAGTTTGCTCCTTAGACCTGCAGTATTCATACGCTTAGAGGCCTGGGTCACAATCCTGTCTGATGAATGCAGTTAGACATGCATGAACCCATTCTTTAAGGCTAATTTAGTGTTTTTGTTGCACTTAAACATTAAATTAGTTCCATGAGCAGAGATAGATTTGCTCACTTTGCGAGTGCCTTGCCCACAACCTAAAAGTCTAACTCCAGTTTTTGCCTTGCGATAAAAGTGTTCTCAGTGGAAGAGACATTATTGCTGTGTTACCGACTGAGCTGCTAGCCTCTTTGCTGGAAATATGAAATAAGATAGTTCATCTCTGGAAACTGAAATGAAGTTTGAGGTTGTCACCAGTTGCAAAAACAGAATTTCACAGCAATAGGAATTGTTGATTTTCTTTTCTCAGCATCACTTGGGGGATGCAGAGAGAACACAATCTTTTCAAAAATTAGTATTTTGTACATTCAGATTTTTTAACAGGAATAAAACTAGTTAAAAGAGGGCTTTATTCAGCTCTCTCTCCTGATTGTAATGTAACATCCGCCATACTCTTCTTTAAGTAAGCATGCATGTTAAGAAAACAGGCCTGCTTGTAACCCTTAGCATAAGAGCATATTCCGAACTGCAAATAACAGAAACGTAAGCATGTTAGTGATACAGACAACAGAGTCCTGTGGCACTGATGATAAACTCCAGGAAGAAGTTGCTTTTTGGTGCAACTGTGGAAGACTGCTTCAGCTGTTTGTCTGAAAGGGTCATGCCATGGAGATGTGCTGTGGGCTACATTGCTTTTAAGCAGCGCAGTTATTTGTCCTGCAACATGAAAGGGAACAAAAGTAACTAGCTCCCAGCTTGCATTTACAAAGTGCGATTAAATGCGAGTAGTGTTATTGTTCCCTTAAATCAGTGTTTTGTAAGGATGGCATTTGATTCGAAATCTGCCATCCTTCACCCCTTTTATCATTTTCCTCCAAGTAAAACAAACACAGCTCAGTACCCCCTGTAAATAGCTTGTGTGTGTGGTGGGGAGAAAAGGAGACATTGCATACACTAGATGAGAAAGTAAGAAAAGACTCAGCCAGACTTCTTACGCTTCCATGTCCACCAATGCTTCCTGTTATGTGACCTAACAAATATTCTCAGACCGTATGTTTCATATATCTAACTAGAGCTTCTTTCACAACCGAAAATGCATTGAGCTAATAGTGTCTCGAGCAGGATTTGGAACATTTGCCACGCACGTACAGTAGCTCCCTCATCACGTGGCTGCTGTAGGGCTGATTGTGAGCGCATACTAGCATTAGACTGGTCACGCCGTGGACTCAGCAGCATTGCAACTGATTGGCACAGATGTGAGATCAGCTGTACTTTTGCTGCCCATCATTATATAAACATTGTTAGTTAACATTCCAAATTGATCTATGCTAGAGTGCAGTAATCTCTTGTTTTGCACCTTTTGTTCCACCTCTATTTGGGTGCATCTATACTACGCACCCAAACAGCCTGGAAAATTTGCGCTTGCATCCATGACAAGCCTTACACCAGTTTACATGGGGTGACTGTCAACAGCTCCTTCAGCTGGTGAACCTCTTGAGATTGCCAGCTGAACGTGTGCTTTCTGCCCATTTCACCATCCACCCCAAATCCTATCCCCACTACCCCCCAGTCCTTCTAGTCTTGAATTGCACCTACCCCTATACTTCCCCACACTGTCCTCTTCCCGTACTAACCATTCCCTGACCATCGCCTTCAGTAGTGTTCATGCTATGGCTAATTTGCTAACTGATGCTTTTGAACTGACAAACCAAGGAGGCTACGTCAGAGCACAAATGTCAGCACCCAGTCCACCTACAAATTACCACTGGGGCTGTAGCAGGAGGCGCACAGCTATCTAAACTCCCCAGTTGTAAATTCCTGAGGCACCTCATCCCCCACTTCTCCTGCCCCCAGGAGGAGCTGGGGTTGGGGAGTTACAGGAATACAGTTTTAGCTGCAGAGCGATACTTGAAGCACCTCTGGAAAGAGCGCAATTCTGCAGACAAACTAAGGCGATTCATTGCTGGAGAGAGCTTTTGTCCTTGATGACATCTGGAACTGACAGCTCACCAATCATGCTAGTGGGATGTGTCTACACTGGCACGTGTCAGTTGTGCCTCATTTAATGTTTACACTCACCTGTTAATGGAGTGATTTCAGTCAATTGGCGCTCCTCTGCTACATGAAATACTTTTGCAGTGAATACAGGTCCAGTTTAACACGCTATGGGACGCTATAATTGACCACTGGTGCAGGAAAATGCCTAGATTGCGTTGGTCTTCTAAAGCCTTCAAAGCAGCAAGAATGAGAAGGGACGGGTGGTAGACTTATTCTGGAAATATGAAGGAGAAGTATGGTAGGTCCGAAGGCTATTACTGGGTTGGGGAAGGAGCCTTTCCCATAGCCATGCAGCATTAAAAGGGGAGGGGAGGAGCCCAAAGAGCCATCAGCTCTTTCTTTTTGTATGCCTGACATCCACTGGTGCAGGTTCATTTTCCCTTCGAAGGAAGATATTTTTTTTCATTCCCATCTCTATTGTCTAGTTTGCAATGAATCCAGATCTTTTTTGTAGTAATAAATTAGCAAACCAAGTGAAAGAACATGCTAGTCTAGGCGCCCATAAACCCATCTGTTCTTGAAAAGTATTTAGATTAAAAAGAGAAAAGCCTAACATAGGATGGAATGTTACAAACTCACCGCAGATTTACCCATGACTCCGCTGTAATAAGAGCTAAGATGGGTGGGAAAGGTTAGGGTAGAGAGGGACTAAACAGCCAAATGTATTGAATCGTTTCACCCTTAAATGTTTCGATTTTTCATTTTTCCAACATGGGCGGTGGACACCGTTACACGGATGAAGGGAAGTGTGGGGGAGGAGGAAGAGACACAGCTTAGGTGCTTTTGAAGGTCCAATGCTGGCCACGTCGTTGAGCACGCTGGTTCAGTAACTGTATGTGCACATCTAGCAACTTCGGATTGTGCTCACTAGCAAGCTTTTCGTTCTAGCTAAATTTTGCCTTTAGAAGGATTCTAGCGATTCAGACAAATCTGGTTAACGCTGAAAAACAGTATGCAGCACCCATTGAATTACACATGGACAGCATGGCCAAACAGCTAAGGAAGGATGAGGGATTTGGTTTATATAAGAGCTTCTGCCTAGAGCGGCAAAGTGACATGCTTTCCTTTTTCTTTTACCGGCATAGTAGATGTGGCAAGCCTTAATCTTTGTCAAAAACCAGTGGGTTGGGGTTACAATGTATATAACATACAAATGTCTTCTTGCTGTGTTTTGGGTAGTGAGTGAATCATCCTGTGGCCTTCTTCCTGAATGTACTGTGCCTACACAAAGGAAGAAAAAAAATACTGCAGGTCACAAGTTAAACTGCCATATTAGTCATTAGTAACCCAATTTGTTTAACCGTTTCATGTGCATGCTCTTTCCTACTTTCCTGACGCTGATTTGCGATCTGTTCCTTTTCCCGTGTCCATGCTACCATTTGCGTTTACGTATCTGGATAAATATGTGAGCATGCCAAAACCGACTATGCACTCTTTGTACCAAACACTGTGCTATCGTCAGACCAAATCCTTTTCTAGCTTTTGGTCCTCTTCAGTTTCTAGTCTCAAAACTTAAACTTTGAACGCCTGATTATTTAGGAAAAAGAAAACGGGGTGCACGCATGGAGGGAGAGTAGCCACAACAGCTTTGTTTGCCAAATCATTCACACATAACAGAGACATTCTCAGCAATTGCTGCGAGGGGGGGTTGGTTAGTTTGTGTTTGTCACATCTACTTGTTATGTACAGAGATACCAGTAAAAGCTAAACGGTTCCCACCTTTACGGAGCTGCAATATATCAATTGTTAAGGTGGAGCCACCTTTTTTAATTTAGTTAAATAGTAACCAAAGCCTCTAATCAGGACTCCCATTGTAAAAATACCTAGGGAGACAAAGCCCATCCCTCGACTGTCTAAAACCAGGGAGGGACTGGTGTATATTATAATATAAACATGGCAATGACAGGTAAGTTAATTCCACTTTACTTATGGAGGATGTGCTGGAGGACATGGTAGGAGGGGTGAGTAAAGAAGCTGAGTTGAGTTGAAGACCAGTGGGAGAGGAGAAAAGGAAACAAAGCTGTGAGCAAGAAACAGCTAATGAAACGCAGGAAAGAAAGAGGTTACGATGTAAGTTAAAATAATTACCAAACAATGTGTGCAGGTGTGGAAATTGTCGCTCCATTTTTACCTCTGCACTGTAGTGACACCATGCAATAACGATACAATTATGCTGAATGCCGGGAGTCCTGCATTTGATTCAATTGAGTTTTAAAGCCTCCCCCCCCCCGCCCGTGCCCACCCATTTATTGTGCTTAGAACAGCCCCACTGGCCCAGCCCAGCGGTCCAGCGAGCCCAGTATCCTGTCTTCCACCAGTGCCCGATAATCGAATGATCTGTCCTCTTGACCGTTCCCAGCGTCTGGCAAATAGCAATCCCTGCCTGGTACCACTGGAACAGGGGTGAGCAAACTATGGCCCGCGGACCAGATTCAGCCCATCACTCCGGCCTGCTCCCCCCCAGCACTCTGAGACCAGGGCCGGTGCTGCCACCCCAGGCCAACGCTGCGCCATCGCCCTGTCTGCCCCCCAGCTAGTGCTGCAGCACCCTGGAGCCGGCGCTGCTGCTGTGTTGCCCTCTCTCCTTCCCGGGGGGGGGGGGGGGGGGGGGGGGGGGGGGGGGGGGG
>ML686111.1:1335729-1366754 GCA_007922175.1 Pelusios castaneus
CCCCTCCCCCCCCCACATCCTCTCCCCCACTCCACTGTGGCTCCAGGCCAGCTCTCTGCTGCCATCACCTCCCACCCCTGCACTAAAGATAGTTTTTTTGTCTTAAATTCATATTTCCATACCTTAACACATCTGAATTGCTCTTAAATTTAGCCTCTGGCTGAATGGCCTGGGTTTGTAATGCTTTTTGGGGGGATTACAAGATTGCAATAAGAGTTTTATCTCTAAATTATTGCTCTATACTGTCACTTAGCTTCAACGTAGATTTTTTTAAATTTATTTTTAATTTCAAATTTCATAGATGAGCACATTAAACAAGGAACCCCAAAGGAATTTTGCCATGTAATATTTTTAATGCGTTGTATCACCCTTAAATCTTCTAGGATCAGCTTCACCCATATAGTCTTGCAGGTAATCCAGGGCTTGACAAAATTGGTTCCCAGCCAGATGTCAGCAGTTTTATTTTTGGTCACCAGAGGGCGCTCCTCCACTCCATTTTTTGCAGCAGAGCTAGGATCCAGGCTACAAAACTCAGTCGCCATGGTGACTTGGCACCCGTCAGCCCTCTGTAATCCCACACAGGCCAGCGCATAATCTATTTCCCTTAGTTTGTAATTTGCACGTTTTCTAGAATGCACCCATACACTAGTTTCTCCTGCCCCTTCCCTTGCAGTTCTCCAGAGTTTTCCCCTTCATCCATTTCTGTTGAGTCAGCTGATGTACAAGATAATTCTTTAAAAGAAGTTTTAATGTTAATGTTCACTGTCTGCCATTTTTCTTAATAGAAAATTTCTCCTTCAGGAGGGGCTGCTGAATACTGTTCTTTGAGAATTCCACAAAGAACTGTCCTTTCAAAATGGCTGCCATCTAGTCTCCCTGGGGCTGAGACTAGCTCAACATGAGCAAAGATGCCCTCTTTTAAAAAGGTCACAGCTTCCCATTGGTGGCCATTTTGAACAAAGGCATATTTCCTTAGAGCAATTTCAATCTCCCTTCCACTGAAGGGGAGGCAGCTATTTTAAAAGATCAAATTAATTAATAGATTTACTTGCAAGTTCTTGGAAAAGTCATTCTGCTCCCAAAGAGAAAATACTGTAATTGGGGGAGGATACACTGTATCTTCTTACGTAGCCAACTGGCTGCACCCCTACTTTTAGTGCACGATTTCAAACACTCAGCGCTCACCCAGAACTATGGAACTGGGACTGGCCCGCCTCCAATTCCACACACCCATTCTAGTCAGGACATGCTGGATAATTAAATCATTTGGAAATTTAATAAATGCATTTTATAAAAATACTCCAAGCGTGAACACTGATGCAAACTGCATGATAAAGCTAGTTTATTACTCTTTTGTGAAATTCTTGGTGCTGTAAGGTATTGTTTTCCAGATTTCTAGCCTCTTTTTCCTTTACTGCTACTGTTTGTCCTAGTGGAGTGTTTTGGGGCATGCCATAGCTACTGTAACTTCAACAGAACCACCAGCTGGTTCTTGTGAGCTTTGTTTAACTGCTTTTTAGTTCATTTCTGGTTCCCAGCATATACTAAGTAATGAAACAGCTGCATTATTGACTTGTGAAGAAAGGTAAAAATGTACATTTTATGTAAAGTTTTACATCAGAATAAGATCAAGACTACAGTAGTTATTTAAAATAATGTAAAACCAATCTAAGTAACACTCATTAGAAAACATTTCCCTTAGACTGAAACTAAATATATTTTTGACTTTGTGGATTGGTCCCCCACTGGTTTTATTAGTGGAGCGCATCAGTAGATTGCCTTACGCTCAACTTTGTGCAATAGGTGACAGACATCAAAGCTGCTGAAATTAAGCAGTATCGATATTAATCTATTTCGCTGCCTTCTTAAATAGAAGTGATAATTTCTTTTTGTCTCGTACTCAAGAGAGAAAGCAGTTTCATGGTAAAGCATGCTTCCGAAAGGTGCAGCTAATGGAAATAGATGTATTTGAAAATGTTAATTTCATTTGCAGTTTTACTTTTCATTTCAGGGGAAGGTGGGTGGGGGAGAAATCAATGTTTCAGTGCTGTTACTCATGAAGATTTTACCCTATGCCCTCCACTCAACTGTCCAGTTGCTTTAGGAAAATTTCTTATTCAAGTTCTTTAAGCTTAAAATCATTGATCCAGTTGTCTCATTAGATTTCGTGTTTCACTATGATATTTACCGGACAATCCTGCTTGCTTTAACCAAAAAAAAAAAAAAAAGAAAGGAAAAAAAAAGAAGAAAAAAAGTACTCAAAACTAGTCCAAAGGTGTATGTCTGTTCATGTATTACTGTATTAAGGATCATGGTTTTAAGTGTATTCCTATTTTGGTTCTGGCCACGACCATCTAATCCCTGTAATCACAAAATTGTAGTTTTTAAATGTTATTTTAAAATACTTAAATTAAATCTTCAGATTTTGCATAAATTAAGATTTTTTTAAATTTGAATATGAACTGAACTTTGATTACTTTATCTGCACAAATACTATTTGAAATTAATTTCCCTGAGTGTTAAGTTTCAGAATTCAAGAATATATTTGTCAAATTTGAGTTTAAAATATATAGATGACATTGTTTTCTGATATCTAATGTAAATATTTGTAAAAAAAAAAATCTTTTGTATATTTTTGTGAAAATGTAGTTCCCCAAAAGATACAAAAGATTTAATAAAAAAGTGCATTCATGTTACTGTTTAAAATCTGTAATTCATCTGTTCAAATGATGTAAATTGTTAAACTATTTCTACACAGTTATCATTCGAAGGGGTTTATCTTTGCCATGTAAATTGGAGGTGCTTGCTAGAGGGAAATGATTACAACAGAATATCTGCAGCAGTCCTTGAAGAACAAAATAATCTCTTGAGAGAGATTCAAAATGGTGCCTTCTCTCTCAGTGACACCTACACTCCTACTTAAAATTGAACTTCCAGTTGAACCCCTGCTCTGTAATTCAAAAACAATGGAAAAACTCCCTTTGTTTGTGACATTTAAGAACAGCTCCTTATTCTTGACTACATTCCCTCTTACTGACAGATTATCTAGGGCTTGTGTATTATTCCTTAAATTTAAAAAATAGTAACTTTCCATCCCCACAAGAGGGTAGCTGCTGTTTTACTCATCAAATACAGGTACTAAGAGTGGGTGTATGGAGAACTGAAACCACCATTTCATGAAGGCATAAGTTTGATTGACGGTGTGTATAACTGGAGAAGCCTGGAGCCAATTTCACAAATAAAAATAACGTGACCACTGGCAATGACTTGAAAAACCCTTTAAAATAAATCTGTTCTACTTTTAAAAAGTCTTAATTAGTTCCACTGAAGAACGCATGTATATAATCTATAAGCAAAAAGAAGGCACGGACTAAACCAAACAGTAAAATACAAACCAAATCTTGACATTTTTAATGGAATTTAAAGTAAAATTCTTTCCCTCCACAGATGTTCTCTTCACAGTGTTAAAATAAAATGGTAAAACCAGCTATTAAACTTACAAATTTGGAAAATTAGAGACATTTCAAGTATGCAATCAGTTTCATTTTATGAAAACAATATATATTCAAACTTCCAAATGTGTGATGTAAGGTTTTATAGTATCTTATTTTCCTCTCCATCAATTTCCAAAGGCAGCAATTTTCATCCAAAAACTGGGTAATTATTCACTGGGGGGAAAAAAAAAAACATTGTCAAATTATCTCTAAGGCACAGCAAGCTTAAGTGGTCTCCTAGCCTCTTAATGATTTCAAGTATCAAGACTTCCATTTCAGGTAAAATATGCTCCCGTGAGATGAGCATTTAAAAGAAAGGTGAACATTTTCAAACTTGGTGCCTAATGTTAACCTCCTAAATCTCTAGGTTAGGCCCCTTAATAAAGAGCCTTATTTTCAGCCCTTGAGCACCTGCAACTTTCCTTGACTTCTGTTTCTAAAACCTGCTGCTCTTCCTCACACAGGAGGATTTAATCCTAAAGGTATCAGGATATAAAGAGATGTAGATTAATAGTATACATTTTTCTTAATGAGTTTTACAGTCACTTAATTGGTGATATGTGCTGTCTCAAGAGTTAAGTATGAGGAACAAATTATTCACCGTCAACCAGTAATTTGTTTTCTTTCTGTGTTATACAAGTTCTCCTAATAATTTTATCAATAGTGATCTTAAACTTTCAGAGTAAAACAAGAAACATCAAGCATTTAGTCTCACCACAAACTATTTTAACTTTTAACATAAAATAGCCTGCATTTCATTTCTTGATCTCTCCCTCTAAACCAGAACAGGTAAATACATTCACCTCTTGCAATATTTTCACAGTAAACTGGACCAATTTCTTAGTCCAGAGCATTTTAAAAAATGGATAATCGACACTTAGGACGTTGACTAAACCCCACAGCATTTTGGAGAGTCACATGTTTGCGAGGGGTTTCTGGAGTCCCTGCTAAGGGCTAGGAAGAAGGCTGTTTTGGCTCAACTCTAGAGACAGTAAGAGGAGCAGACAGTCCTGACCGGAGCCATCTGGGGTATCACGTACCAGGACATGAGACTGGGGAGAAGGAAGAGCTGCTGGGCACTTTATGGCCTCACTCGGGAGAGCAGCGCACTCTACTCAGTCTTGAAGCGAAGACCTGGCTCCTGTTTGCTCTGTTTTAAGGGTTGATTAGTAACCGTTTAAGTTGCAATTCAAAAACAACCCAGACACAGTTCTGGTTCACAGACAGATAAGCCTTTGACAGTGGCTATACAATAGGATGGTGAAATTCCCAATCTTCGGCCCTACCCCTCTGAACACACGCATAAGGTTACTCACCTGATTAAAAGGACACATGCCCATGTGCGTTTGGAAGCTCAGGGCCTTAAAAACTAACCATGATGAAAGACAGCTTAGATTACCTGGTCTGAGTGCGAGTCCATTTCAGAGCGTGGCGTGGTGGTACAGCAACAGACGGATGGTAGAATGGGCAGTCTGGTCTTGTACACTGGGTGTTAAATCTACAGTGCTAAAATTGGAATGAATTCAGACAAGACTAAGTCAAGTCGGCCGTCCTAAAGCCACAAACAAGGTAACGGCACATTCTCTACACAAATCCTTACGAGTGGATAGCTCCAAATGTTTGACATGCAATTAACGGCTCAATAATGTAGCCAATTAATAGCACCGTCAATTGAACTCACTAGCGGCAGGGGTGGTTGTCTATAAAGAAACGTTCTAGCAACAGGATACTGACCTGAAAAGTATAAAAATGGAAATAAAATGTACAGAGAAACAAGCTGAAGGCTGTTTGCTGACCGGTACTTGGGAGAGTCTGTTTAGCGATGGGACAGACTCATCTGCTGAAGTGGTGAATACGTTCTACGGTCCCACACAAGGAACCAGTTTTATGATTTTCAGTGCCCTGAAGGCATCAAGATTTTCTAGCTGCGCACTGGGGGTTGCAGACCTGTAGTTAATATGTTTTAGAGCCCATCACTCCTCATTCTCATCCAACCCCTTTGTCTCAGGGGCCTCTGTTGCATCCTGTTTCCAGGTCTCTGAAGCTGACGGTACGCACAGTAAACGCCAAACACGGCTTTTGTCTCTAGTGTAACCTTCACTCTATCACTCTCAAGAAGGGGTGGCTACTAAAGAGAAGAGGATTTCTCCTTCCCGTGGTGCACTGCAGAAGTGAATTTTCTTCAGCAACCTTCCAGTCATTCCTCCTCACTGGGAGAGTTTAGATAAGGGGCTAGTTTTTAGTATCCCAAGAATCAGAAATCACTGAGGCAATTCATCAGTGCAATTTCAGTTAGCTACTATGCCTGTGCTGCCATATATGGAAAAGTAGCAAGAATTAATCATTCTGCAATGACAAAAAAATACACTTTTAGAAGATTTTACTTTTCACTTTTCATAACCGTAGTGACTTATGAAATGAGATGACTGTCCTGGAATACTGTATTTCTGGGGTCCATCAGTTACACTAAAAGAGATACAGTTGCATCACTGCCTTCTACATCTCTCTCTCCTTGCACAACGATAAAGAGGCAATTACAATGTATTCATTATTCAATTTAAATGAGGCTATTTCCCTTGGTTCATCATGTCCCGCTCTAACGTCTGAAAAAGTCTTCAGGCACTATCTCAGGGTGACATTCAGTCTTTCGGAAATGTCGTTTGTAATGTATTTCTCAAGCAGATTCTAGAAAGTAGTCCAAGGCCTCGAAGGGTATGTCTACTCCGCAATGGATGCCGGGGGTTACTGGGACTCAAGTCGGCTGAATTCAGTCGGAACCGGGGGTTTGCGTGTCCACACCGCATTTTAAACCTAGGTTAAGGATTTTCTGGGCTCTGGTGTCCGTGCTGCAGTGCACAGACCCACGGCAAAGTCACCCTGTCCAGTGCCAAGCGCCCCCCACCAGCGGCAGCCGTCTAGCGCTAGGAACGTGTTGCGCTCTGGCAAGACACTACTGATGAGAATTAGCCCCTGTGGTGCCTGTCTCCACAGAGCGACGGCTTCACCCACGACTGCCACCTACCCTGAGAAGTGGGCTCCGCACAGCAAGACAAGGATAACCCTCCAGGGCCGTCCCACTATTAAAAGGAAACGTTGCGAGTCTGCGCTCTGGAATGAGGTGGTCAGTGAGGTGGGTTGGTTGGCTGGTTTATGTTTGGGAGTCTGACATAAAACGCAGGGAAAACACACAGCCCGTCTGGCTGCATCCCCAGGGCGTGGGGTGAAGTGAGCTCCAGCACCCCAGGGATGCACTTCACCCAGGAGGCAGGGCTCAGGGTTCTCTGGGGTCTGGGGGGAAGTTTGGGGCCCTCAGTGCTCGCAGGCCCAGAGAGCTCGGGACAGAGACCAGAGCAGGATCAAGGGGCTGCCCTGCAGGGAAGGGGGAGGACTTAGCACAGCCGGGGCGAGATAACTCCCGCCCACCAGCTTTGCTCCCTGCTCCAGGCAAGTCCACACAGCAGCAAGGAGGAAACTGGAGCTGCAGGAAAGTGGGGGGAGGTTTCGGAGCTAGTTCCCCTCCATCACCACCAATGTACACTGCTTGGGCCCCCTGCACACAGCCCCAGGAGGGCCAGAGGGCGGAGCAGTGACCAGGATGGTGGGGGCCCATCTTCCCCAACTACGCTGAGCCTGGAGCTCTGCCGCTCCCCCCCCCCACAAGGCACCACTTAGTCTCTGCTCTGCTCTCTGGATGGGCCGGGGCGCCCAGGCAGTCTGCACCAGCAGCCGGCTGTGTTCCTGTGCCCAGGAAGCAGTTCTCTTTGCAAAACGTTTCCCATCGCTCACCACTGAAAACACCGCAGGCTCCCTGGTACTGCGCTTGCAGAGCCGGGTTCGGCTGACAACGGATTAACACTGATCTGAGCTGCTCCCATTTGCAATGGGCTGCGACACACTGTTGCAACAGGGAGGACTATGGACACTGCCTCAAGGAACTGTGGGATACATCTAAAGGACTTCGGGGCCCCAAGTTACGCCAGGGCCACATGCATACAGGAAAGCAAGAAGGCTTGGCCCCTAGGTCCCAGCTTAACATAGGCTTGGCCCTTCCATCCTGCAGGATCTGGGATCCTCGGAGAAGCCCCAGTTTAACACAATTGGTTTGTAGATGGAAGGGTTCAATTAAAATCTGGCTTTACACAGCTGTGTAGACACACCCTAAAAGACAGCCTGCTCGTGAGATCTCCACATGTATCAAAGATGGCTCTCATAACAAAAGAGAACATTCCCTGGCCCGCTCCAGGCAAAATTCACGAGGCAAAGGCTACAGCTTCCTCTTACAGAGAACATGCAGGGCAGCAAAACAAATCCCTAGTGTAAAGAAACAATCTACAGTCAAAGGCAGCATTTCTTCTCTTCCTTTGGTGGCTCTCTTTACCAAACTGATCACATCTTTCTCCGGAGATGCCCTCAATATAATTTTTAAACGTGGCCATCTGTGAATGTTATATCATCAGTGGGATAATCATCTAACTGTGGATACTCTAAACTATGGGAAAAGGAAATCCTGAGTTTGCATTCATCATGCAGTCTCCCCACGATATGTTGTGGAAGTGAATTTTCTTCTCCTGAGTTCCAATCATTCCTCATTACCAGAAGAGTTTGGAGAATTTGTTAACTTTGAGCTGAAACTGAAAACGTACCACGGTGCCCACTGGGGCCAGTCTGAGATTTAGGATTTTCTACAGTTTTACCAGAGTTAAGGAAAGATCAGTCAGAAACGTACCACGCTGTAAATCAGTGTCTTTCTGTCTCTCCTTTTCACGCTATGCATTAAGTTTCAGATACAAATTACAGGAGCACTTCTGAAGATTGCCTCATAAAAACACTAAACAACATAACACTTTTCAGATTTCCTGTAGAAGTGGTAACGGACGCTTCTTACCTTTGGGTGATAAAATGGACATTCCATGTTCTTACAAGCGGGGAAAAATCTGCAGAGCTGACTGTTGGAAGTTGCTGGTGGCACTTGTGGTGCTGTTAGAAAAAGAACAAAAATACCATATGGGTCAAAACAATTCCATTTTTGCCACCATTACTAGCTTGTACTTCCAGAATACATTTCCTCTAAGGATCTCACACTACGCTGTGAACAATTAAAGCGTCCAATGGCGTTGTGAAGCACGGAAGGTATATAGGGATGGTATCACGCAGTACTGAAATGCCGCTCGTTCGGATTGGAACACTGACAGAGGCAGAAAATGGAGAATCCTGTTTCCAACGAATGTCAGGCAGACAAAAGGCTTCAAATTTTCCATTTAGGCCGTTAGTTTTCAAGGTAAACAGGACGGGGACATCGACACCCAGGTAGGACTCTTCCCAGGAACACAGAGGAGCACAGGACGTGCTATTGGGGGTCAATACAGAAAGCAGACTTCCAGAAACTTAAGACTTAAATTTGTGTTTCACATCAGAAGATCATTCTTGTTAGAATACAGATTAAATCTAGGGATAGCTTAGGTTCGTTTGTTCGTGCAGACCTGGCTAATTACTTGATCCATTCAGAAGCAATAGCTATGTCTGTAATTTCCAGAGGGGTGGCCGGGTTAGTCTGTGTACAGCAAAAACGAGAATCCTGTGGCACCTTACAGACTAACAGATTTTTTCGGCATAAGCTTTCGTGGAACGAAGTGGGTTACAGCCCACGAAAGCTTATGCTGAAGAAAATCTGTTAGTCTATACGGTGCTACAGGATTCTCGTTGTTTTAGCTCTGTCTGTGTGCCAAAACTCTCCCCATGCTGCTCCACTTGCAGGAAATGGACTTACACATGGCCCTGGGATTTGACACTCATAGCAGATTTTGCAGTTATAGCAATGCTCAGGGGAGAACAAAGAAAGGAGAACGTCAAGTCTCGTACAAATAACGTTTTTCTCTTAGATATCACCAAATCAGAGTCTGCTGAGACAGCTCCATTTCCTCACATGCATTACTTCCCTCCTTGCAAATTCACAGCAAACTAGCAATAGTAAAGACAGCTCACCTGGTTTAGGGGGCGGCAATGGGATCCGTCGGCTGGCGTGAGTGTAAGGGCAATCTGGCTTCGTACACTTTGCATCGTATTTACAGTTTGGGTGGATAAACAAGCATTTATCAGCAAATTTGCAATTGGGAAAGACTCTGGGGGGAAAAACGCAAACCAGTTATTTTAACCATGTTCCATGCAGCATCTAATGCCCAACCCACTCCAGGGCAAATAGCAGTTCCCACAGCTCAGACCAGATCTGACCCACGGCACCCAGAAAGAGACAGAGAGTTCATTTAGCAGACAGGATATTTCCAAATGAGATTAGAGGATCTAAGGCCGTCATTCAAAATGAACTCTTTTACAAGCCAACATCAAGGCTGATAACACCTGCTATCCAAAACCAGCACAAATATATCCCCAAACGAGAGAGAAAGCATTAGATTTCAAACGGCAGATGAAAGGCTAAGCACATCAGACAAAGTATGTTCAAAATTGGGCTTCGAGCTCCCATTGCAGGAACACTGCAAGTTGTGTATGCCAAATGGAATAATTTTCACTGGGTATTAAACACTTGAACCCTTTCGATCTCAGTGCTAAGGCGATAAAACCCCCTAGCATTCTGATTGGATACGAATTTCTTTTCGGGATTATTGTGACACGGAACTTGTGTTTTATCTCCCAGAAATTCAGAGCTGAGGGTGGCAGAAGTTACAATACATCATTTCCTTGTGGAGAAATAAGAAGCTGCCATAAACCCCTTCAAAATGTCACCCCATTCATTTGTGAGACAAAAGAACGTAACACCATTTAAGATGTAAATCACAGAGAACACAACTGCACGGATATGTAACCGTAAATCACTGTATCTGCTGTACTAAGCAAAAACACCAGCTGTCTGTGCACCAGCTTCTGACTCAGGACTCTTGCTTCCGGCTGTTGTCTGAACCTAGAGAGACAGAGTGCGGACACACCCACTGACCCCCAACGCAGTCTGTCTGTCTGTCTGACATGCACACATTCCCTCCCTGTCACATGCTCTGTGCCCCCCAGCCCCCAATGGGTTTCTTCTGTTTGATTGGCAGCGTCAGTCTGGTGCCAGGGCAGGGGAAGAAGCTGTCAAACTAGTTGGGCGCCTGTGGAAGGATGGGATCCAGAAACCTTCATCAGGTGATGCTGTGCCTGCCCCAGGAGTCATTGCAAACCCCCCCCAAAGCTACCCACAGTGCACTGCTCCCTGTGTGGATGGAAGAGCTACTCTGCTGCACCCCACGGACAGCCGGGGCACAGGGAGACAGTGAGGACAACCTGCACTGACCTGCTCCAGTGTCGAGAAGGCCACGGAGCTACCGTGGCACGGCTGCACCAGAGCAGCGCTGGGTGTGAAGACAAGCCCGTGCTCTCCCTGAGACCTTGGCGACCCATCGGTCTCACTTCTGTCACTCTGGGGTGTGAATAACCCGCCGACTGCACGCCAGCGTACGCCGCACTAGGTGGGCAGGACACCTTCTCCCCGTGCGAGAGTAATCGAGTCGACGGGGACGTCAACGTAGAGCATCTGCACCGTGGGAAGGGCAGTGGTGTAGATACACCCGCCTCCCCGAAGAGCTCAGAGTAACGGCCCCATGGGGCAGAAAAAGCTCGTTTCACTGATTGCGAAACGTCTCGAAACCCTGCCACGCGGTGAAGAAGGAAAGCAGACGAGAGGAAGATACAAAGCAAGAGTTCGGCTCCCGTCCCCCACGAGGACGCACGTTAACGGAGTCTCAGATGTGAAGTAATTAACAGAACATCTAGAGCCAGAAGGCCAGCTCTCCTGGAGCTCAGCACCACTTACTTGCATGGCAGTGTGGGGTGATGGTACGCACATTCGTCTCCATTTTTACACGCAGGCCAATACTTGCAACGCTCAAGCACTTTCTCTTGTTTCTGCAGCACAGTTAAATCCTCCATCTCCACTGTGGGGAGAAATGACAGAGGGACACTTCCGATTACATATGCAGTTTGGTTTATGAAGCAGACCGGCACAGAGTGTTTTCACGCCAACAGATGACAAGATTTTATACAAAAATTGGAATCTCTCTAGACTTCCGATCACATGAACATACAGAGTTTAGTCAACCTTAACCCACAGAGAGCAGAGGACTAGCTGGTGAAAGCTGCTCTACTGTATTTAGTGGGTTAATTTCTCAATTCCAAAACCATCCAAACAAGTGTGGACTCAATAGTTCCCCAGTGTGTAATCCAGCCCAGTGATCCCTCCACAAGATTGTCTCTGCTAAATCCTTACTTTCCTCTTAAAAGGACTAAAATTACCCCCCTGGAGCTGTATAGTTATTGGTTTTCAATGACTTAAAGATCATCAAGTGAACTCTGGGTACAAGTAAAAAGATCTGTTTTCTGCCAGATCTGCAAACACAAACGGGATCCTTCCTCACTCTGACAGGACTAAGAAAAAGATTCTGCAACTGAAACTCAGCTCACTGTTCTGTTGAGGCATGTGTCAATAAAATCTTCTCCCTTTCCCAAAGACAGTTTTGACTTCAGGAGACCACCATGGAAAAACAGCATTAAGTTACTTCTCACACTATAATCAACAGATGGGACTCCTTATTAACACTGGCAGCTGAACTGCTGAATAAGAAGGTGCCACTTCCATACAATCACTATGTTGACAATTACTGCATTGTAATCGCTCCTTGGTTTTCTTCCTGCAATTCCCTTCTTTGGCTGTTCTTAAATCTCGACTCAATCTCAATTCGGAGGATTCAGAACCCCGGGTATGTCCTACAAAAACAGGGCTTTACCCCTCATCCTCTGGCACCACCATGGGCTTAATTATCCACGTTCAATTCAACACATTGCTTTTTAAAACTCTCAAAAGACTCACATGAAAATGCCTCTCCATCCTCACGAGCAGCAATCTTTCTGTACCCTCATTCCATTACTGGCCTCCGTTATGCACCCGACTCACAACACTTCAAAACTGAGGGTACTGCCCAATCTGAAACTATCTACTCCACATTGCTTCACATCCTGGCTCCAATTCTACATCTTACTCCCTTGCTTAGCTTCACATGCAGCCCCACTGAAGCCAACAGGACAGAATAGCACATAAAGCTAAACATAAACGCAAATGTCTTTGCAGAATCAGGGCCTAAGTCTCTCCTTAACACTTTCTGTACCTGTCCTTTAAAAAGACACGCAGGTATTTCACTAATTTGGGGCCTGATCCAGGGAATGGAGTTCAGGGCACAGTACATAGGCCTTGGTTTCTTGTATACAAACTCAGGAAATTTTGCTCCATGGTTACTGTCTGAGGAACTGACAGTCTCGTACTACAAATGGGAACCTGAATGTAAGTGTGATATCAAATCAATGAATGTTTAAGGGGCCCACGAGAAAATTAAATCCACATTTTAAGGTTGTACTTTTCATTCAGAAATCACCAATTCAAAAGCAGTGTTCTAAACAAGTCAAGAGTGGCCAATGTCCTAAATTCCTGGGCAGGGATTCTGAATGTTTGTGATATCAAGAAAAACACATACTAGGATCATAACTTTCTTCTATCTTAAAAGATTCTTCCTATTTGAAAGACTGTCTATCATTAAAAACAGCTTTTGAAATGAACTAATCTGGCCCGAAAGACTACGGGTAAGACCACGACCTGGAACATTTTCAGTGGCTCCATATAATTTAATAATGTGCATCTTTGGACAGGGGTAAGGGTAATAGCAGCGAGTAAGAGTAAGGAGGGCGCTTTCTGGCAAGTAAAAGAAAATGCTTATCTCATTGTACTGACACATAAAGCTGTATGGAGAATAATTCCAGCTTGTTCTTGTTCAGCAGATTAAATGGCACTAAGGTGATATCCCCTGAAATGCTGAAATTTCATTTTTTAAAAGGGTGCTTTATTACAACCTGAAAAAAATATTATAAAAACCAAGAGAAAGGAGTAACATTTAAGGCTAATAAGCTTGAGAGTTCACCCCAGAATGAAAGTCACACATTAAAGAGTAATTTAACCCCAATAGAAAGGCCTTGCTGGCCAGGATAATTTACCATCAGGGCTCTCTAGGTGCCTGGCTATAACCTGCATCTGCTGTGCACGAAGGCTTTTGAATCCCTTGTTTGCAGCTGTTCTTTGGGCAACTGATTTCACTCCTTCAGTTACACAGATCTCCTCCTCTTCGTGGTCAGACACGTACCCTGGTGGACTGGGGACACCATCCAATGTCACAATGAATTTGGGGCTAGCAGGCTTTTCGGCTTGTACAAGCTGCTCTCTGCCAAACAGAAGAAAACACATGATAAAAACCACAAGGATTTTTAACTCAAAAAAGTCTGAGTTAAGAACATCTGTACTGATACCAACAGAGCTGTAGGAATGAATCCAAAGAGCAAAATAAGGGAGTGTCTCACTATCTGGACTGACTTTTTTGGCAACTGTAATCAACCTCTCCAAATATCAACATTCTTTATTGTGTCACAGACACACCACCAGAACCTGCAGAGAGCAGTATGTTTCAACGGATAGGTTTCCCGGCCTGTGCACACAGCCTCCGCAGGACAAAATCCGAGATTCACTGATAGATGCGAAGATTTTAAAAGGGCACAGGTAAGTCATTTAAGAGGAGGTCAATTTTGAGGTATTAAAGTGAGCTAAATACCATTCAGAATCCGCAGAAGAAAGTATTTCACATACAACACACACACATGTGAAAAAAATGTGTGTTGATGTCCTGAAAAGAGCTGGCGAGACTGGGTTTAGGATGGCTACATTACTCATACATGGCAAAGGCAGAAGTGAATTATGCAGCCACCCCAAACAAGTGCTAAAAAAGCCTCTCTCTCATCACCCTGTCATGTGTTCTTTACTTGCTATATTTTTAGAAGGGAGGAAAAAGTAACTAAAATTGAATATACCTCTATAAAAGGCCTAAAATGTTCTTTTAATACATTAAAACATCACAAACGCACAGCCCAAGACCCTCTAGGGCTAGATGTCAGAGCTGGGTCCCACTGACCAGGAGGACTCACCTTTTTCTGAAAGTAAAAAGTCCCAGTTTCCAACCCTTCAGAGTCAGGAGATATTGGATGCTAAGCATGCCTAGTACTGGATTGCATCATGCCTAAGGATGGCCTTGGGTAACTGTAATGTTGGTGAGAAAATTCCACTTTTGGAGAGCAAAAAAGGAAACAGTTCTCTGGAAAGTTGGGGGGTTTTTTTTAAAAAAAATAAAAAATGAAGAGTTCGGAACGTCAGCAGATCCCTAAAGGAGATGAACTTAGGCAAAGAGCCAGTGAAGTGATGAAAGGTAAATGTGAAATGCCATTTATCACAGGCCATCAATTCCATGTCTGCGGTTGGTATATAAATAAGCAAGACATACACCCCCCCAAAAGCACAGCTGCTCACTGCCACCCTTTTAGTTCACCTTATCTGCTTGGCACTGATTTCTGAAGACCAAGCGAACTCACGAACAAGGACCATTCTCAGCTGCCCCCCACGTTTCCCTTGGCCAAACGCTTTATAGGAAAACTCCCATAAAGCTGGGCTTCCACACACCATCTGCCTACTTCATAGCTGTTTGCTGGCTTCTGGTTACTGAGATTCCACTTAGGTGAGCTCAGTTTTATACCCACACTCCCAGGTGAGCCCAATCAGCAGACAGGAATACATTCCCTCACTGTCCTCCCTAAAAAGCTTCTACCCTCTGAAATCAATATTAATTTTGCTCTTTGCCTCCAATTCTTTGCACACCTAGGGTTCTAAATGATAGGTGGCTAGAGGACAGCCGTACACCAAAAAGACCACTTTTACATTACTTGTACATAGCCTGATGGGCTAACAAGTAAATATAACTAGTAAAAAAGTTAAACAAAATTAAAACTCCTTAACAAAAGTCCATGCAAACCACTGCTTAGATTTCAGCAAGGTGTAAGAACTGTAAAACATTACAAGTGGACCACCCTTTGATACCTGCAAGCCATCCAATTTCTTTTTCCATTTTCCTGGTAAAATGAAAAAAAATTGCTCTAACTACTACCAAGCCTGGGCCAGATTTCAATTTAGAAGAAATGTGTTTCTGGGTTTTGCCGAGGCTATAGGCTCTTTTGTCCATGTTTTTAATCACTCTTGACTGGGGAATCCTGCAACATGAAAACCAAGAAATATATTGAATTTGTTCTTCCAATTACGGAACCTGCTACATTTAAACAAACATTCTAATCAGTTGCAAAATGCATCACTGTAACAAGACTTGGCGTATATTTTGGCCTGTTATTTCTTTAGATGAAGTAAAGGATTGACTTTTTACCTTGTCTGTATAAGACGCCCTGAGAGCGCCCGCATTGCCTCCACAGCCTTCTTCCCCAATTCCTGGTTCTGTGTCACCGCTATTTCCTCAGACAGCTTTGGCTTTTTCAGAATAAATGATCTAGTATCTGTGTGGACCACAGATTCCATGTCATAGTAATCTGAGTCACAGAAAAATTGGAACAGCGTTGGAATAAAAGAACCACTGCATTGCACTCTAACATGCAGCCACATTTTTGAAAAATAATTTAGAAGAGACCGACCAACAAGCGTTTGGTTTCCAGGTCTCTGTATTCGTTTTTAAATAGAAAATTAGTGTACTTCCTTCTCTATGCCCCAAGCCTGATTAGATCAGCTGAAGCTGGGGCGGCATAAGAGCTGATCAGCACAGGTTTGTCACCAGGCTGGCTCTGTAGCAGCAGCCGCAGCTCCATACACCAATATCTCGTTTTGGCACCTACAAATGGAAAGTTCCAAAGGGGCAGTCGTGTTAGTTTAGGTCTGCCAAACAAACAAGGAGTCCTGTGGCATTTGGGAAGACTAACAAATGTATTTATTGCATGAGCTTTCGTGGGAGAAAAATCCAACTTCATCAGACACTTTGAAACATCTAACGAAGTTGGATTTTCTCCCACAAAAGCTCATGAGATAAATAAATGTGTTAGTTTTTCAAAGTGCCGCAGGACTCCTTGCTTGTTTGACTAATGAAAAGATTTTCCTTTTCAACATGTACAAACTAAAGGACGTTGCAAATATAACTCATTTAAAGGGAAATTATATTTTTAGCCTAAAACTCACTGAGCCCTTTTGGATAAATGGAAAACTATCATCTTTTCACAAAGAGAAAAAGAAAAACCATCCCTAACCTTGAGCCATTTGTAAAGTTTCTTCAATTAACGGTTCAATCTGGAGTCGGGAAAAGAGCTGCCTTTGTTGAGTTCCTAAAGGAAATATGTATTAGAAGCACATTTTACTTCATGTCAGAATTACACTGATGGTTAAAAGACGACCCTGATGCATAATACCCTGTTTTCTTTCTGATCCTAAAACCATATAAAATCTAACAGAGGAAGAATTTTCATTTGTTTTTATTTTTCCATATCAAATATTCCAAAACATACAGCAATACCAAATTTCCACCAGCGACAGGATCACATCAAAACCCAGCTGTTCAGAAAAGCCAATCTTTCCCATTGTTGTGACCGAGCATGGATTATATTTGTGGATGCACATTCTTTTGGAAGAAAGAGTTCAATGGAGCTCAGTTCTGCTTCTACCTTCATTCCTCCTTTTATAGGGTTGAAGGTTTTGAGTAGCACAGCAAGTACCCACATTTCCAAATTTGTCCCATTTACAAGGAGGGGCACACTCAAACACAAGAAACTAAATACAACAGAGGCTACTTTATGCTTTAAGGAAAGTTACTAGACAGTTCCTCTGCATTACATTTATTGTTAAGATTTGGAAAAATTATTCCTACTTAGGACACTTCTACACAAAAAATGCTACAGCAGTGCAGCTGTGCCACTACAGCACTTCAGTGCAGACACTGTCTATGCCAGGGCTCGACAAAATTGGCTCCCATCTAGGCGCCAGCAGTTTTATTTTTGGTCACCAGAGGGCTCTCCTCTGGTGTATTGTTGCAGCAAAGCTAGAAGCCAGGCTAGAAAACTCGGTCACCATGGCAACCTGGCGCCCGGGTTTTATCGACCCCTGGTCTATGCTGATGGGAGGAAGTCTCCTGTCAGCGCGTAATTCAGCTCCCCAAGAGGTGGTAAGTAGGTCAACAGAAGAATTCTCCTGACAACCCAATGTTATATATATGGGGGTCAGTTCGGTCTAACTACCTACGCCTCTCAGCGGTGTGGATTTTTTCCACCTCTGAGATACGTTGTTATATGGATGTAAGTACCCTGTGCAGATGATCCCTTACAGTAGGTTGACTGTGATCCTAAGCAGTCATTTCCCTTTAAAAATTCCAACTTTTAGTATACACAGTTTATAAACACTAAACCATCTCACATACAGATACAGGAAAAGTTTTCCTGTATATTATAAACAGGAATAGTTTCATTTAGTTATTTAGTTTCATTCTTATTCTTAAGTAATCTGTCAGCACAAAATGCTTCAGACTAATGTGACTAGATAAAAAAGACAATGGATTGAAAAAAAACAGTGATTAATGTTAACAGGAAATTGTCACACCTCAGACAATGAAGCCAACCTGATAGTGATGATACTCAGATCAATATTTTAACTTTTAATTTAAGCTAGGTAGCTGTTGTGTTTTATTTATGCTATTTCTACATCTCCATAATTTTTTTAAAAAAAACTCAAGCTCCCTGAATTTCACACTGAAGCATACTCTTTTTCTCCAAAATCACACACGTGCTCAGGCTTGTTTATAGGAAAGATGCACAGAAAATAGTGAACAGTGAGGGTTCCTCAAAACAGTTTCTGTTGCAGTAGCAGGAAGTTAAGACTCCAACTCTGCAAACACTCACAAGTACAGCTAACAGTAGCAAAGTTAAGTGCATATGTGTATGCAGGATCGGCGGCTAACTGAGCAAAAAGAATTAACATTAAGCGCTAATAAATGTTGCATGAACTTGGTTTAGTAGGTATAATATTGGGAAATTCATTGTAAATTTGGACTATATATGCAATTCAACTGGATCACTGGTGAAGATACATTATCTACCCAAAAGCAGATTGCCATATTTAGAATCCACAGGAGACTTAGAGAAACTCTGTCAACTTGAAATCTTATCCATTTCACAACATGCTCGTAAACTTAAAAAAAAAAAAAAAAAAAAACCACAGCTGAAGGCCCTACACCTACGTACCCCTGACCCCTTGGGGAAGGAGGGTGTTAGAACCACATTTCCCCTTTAAATGTTTTTCTCTCCCCTCTTGCTACATGAAAGACACACAAACAAGAGGCACAACCGCTTTACTATACAGAGGAAACAATGAAACTAACTATAAAAAATGCTGTCAAATGCATAGACATTGACAAAGAAAAAACCAATTTGTTTCCATTTATCGCCATCAATTATAATAATTGTAGATGTTTTTCTAGCAACATCAAGCAATAAATCAGACAAAATTATGATTACTAAATTGATGGCATTTCTTTAACATAAGTAAAACATTTACTGGACTTTTAAAAATTTTCCTCTCAATTTTGCATACATACTAATCATAAGAAACACAGATTTTTATTTTATTTTTTTTTAAAAGAGAAAAAAAGAAGAGGGAAGAAAGATTTTTACTATTAGATATAATTTATTTTCAACTCCCATGGTTCAAAGACCTTAGACCGCTTGTTCAAAGACCAAGGCCCATGTGGAACCCAGTGCAGGATTAGATCTTTTATTATTCCAACCACTTATGTCTGTTATCTAAGATTTCATAAAAATTCGTTTCCTAGCCATGAAAGCAGCACACAAGAATCTCTCACACCATCTGAGAGTGCAGTCACATAATGAATAGACAGTTCTGTGGAAGGTGCAACTACAGGATAGTTCTAAGTAAGGGGTCAGCAACCTGTGGCACATGGGCCAAGCAGGAGCGGCATGGGGTGCCGCAAAGGCTCCCCGCTACTGGCCCTGCCCCCCAGCACAGCCTGGGGCTACAAGAGCTGTGTGCCACAGTTCCATGCCCTGCTGGTCATGTTTCACTGCTGGGGAGCATGGCCAGCAGTGAAAAAAATGGCACCGTGGTGCACGGGGCTCCTGACCCCACCCCTCCACTGGGCAAAGCTGTCCCTTGGGGGGAGCGGCGGGGCCCAAGGCCAATTGGCCTGGGGGTCCGTGCTGCCGCCCCCCATGCTGGAGGGGAGCAGCGTGGGTCGGCCGGCCTGCAGCCACCACCTGCCAGCGGGAGGCGGCCCCGGCTGGGAACCAGAGGCCGCCCGCCAGCGGGAGGTGGCCCCGGCCGGGAACTAGAGGCCTGGCCCCGCCCCCCGTACCTGCTGAGGGTACAGTGCGCGGGGCTGGCACAGATTGCCAACCCCTGTTCTAAGTGATCCTCTTCAAGAAAATGGAAGTACATCTGTCAAAGGCTGTATCAAAGATCTTGGAAAACCTAGGGATGAAGACACTCAAAATTCTGAAGGGGTTAACCAACTAAGATTCACCTCAAGCCCTCAAATCCTGTCACATCTTTTAATAGCCATGAAATGCCTACATTTAGACTGGAGAAGTGTCATCCAAGGAAAGACTATTTTATGCCACCTGTAAGGCTAGAAAGATAAATTAGAGAGTCTGATAAATACATTATATAAAAATGTTTTTGTGGGGTTCCTTGGGGTATCTTCCAATTCTAGCACTGAATCTCAAAAACGTAATTATAACAGGTACAGGTTTTGATCCAAGTTGGAGGGGGAGCCAATGATCTTTGAGCCCTTCCTACATCTAACTGGGAAGTCAGCAGAATGGCTTAGTGTCAGCAGGTTTTACTGCAAAACCCTTTTTTTACAACTAGGATTACCTTCACCAGTGTTTCTGAGAGAGAATTATTTTATTATTTCCAGTCACACAGCCCTCAAAATCCATTAGCTTCCATAGCAATATTCCAAACTGCCTGTCACACATACTTGTTGGGGCTGCAGATCCATTCACTCTAATCTCTAAAGCAGAGATTTCACCTTCATTTTTTACTACCCTAGGATTCTGGGCAGAAATATCTGCTTGAGATGTTCAGATCAATTCTTTTTTTCCCTTAATTTTTAAAAAAATCTTTGGGTATTTTTTCCAACATGCTTAAAACAGTAACTGAATCAGATGGTGCATCAGTGTCACACGACAGCTTCTATTCCAGGTAGCCCCAGTGAGGCCGTTAGTCTGTTTCTCCTGCACTGCTCTGTGATGTCGCTTGCTGACATTTTCAGAGGTACGCTCTTCATTGCCTTTATATCAGGGGTCGACAAAACTGGCACTCAGCTAGGCGCCAACCTGCAAAACAAGCTAGGACACCCCCACCCCACCTCTGGTTAAATGCTGCCAAAGCCCTACAGGTGTAGAAGAATGCAGCTAGGGAGCATTGATAAGGACTGTTCCTGTTTCTGTGTGTTAGCCTTGAAGACTTGTTCTGTCCGGTCAGAACTAGTTGCCTGTTTCTATGTCTGTTATTTTGTCCTTGTTTTCCCGAATAAGGAAGGATCATAGCTGTAACAATGAGAAGCTGTAGCTCTTTCCTATCTAATGTATTCTGAGGGTCTATAAGGATACTGCCGACATCACGGGGGCGGAGACGGTCTTTGCTCTCTCCCCATGAGCGCTCCTGTATTCTGAATAAAGAAAAAGCTTTATGATCACACTCAAGTTTATTGATTCAGAGTTTTTCTTCGACACAGGAGCTGGTGATTTTATTTTTTTATGTCACCACAGGGCACTCCTCCGCTGCATTTTCCCTAGGCTGCCTAGCTCCGCAGCAAAAATGCAGTGGAGGAGCGGCCTCCAGTGACTAAAACAGCTGGCTCCTAAATCAAAAAACCCACAGCTGGCTCCTAGGGGCCAGCCTGCAACTTTTAGTCGCCATGGCAACCTGGCACCCGGGTTCTGTCGAGCCCTGGTTTAAATGTAGTCAGTTTTCTTTCAGCAGTTTTATTAAAAAAAGATGAAAAGCTTGATGTTCAGGCAAGCACTGTCTTCCCAGTCATCCCACAACCCTTAACTCGAGTTCATTTAAAATCTACAAAGGAAGTGTAAAATACTATGTAACCTCTCACACCACACTGCACCTTGACTCTAAATCTCCAATGCTGTAACTTAAGCCTTCCCCTGTGAAGAGTCCAGTCAGAAGAGACTAAGGATGGGAAATGGTAATCAAACATAATACATATGCAAATAAGTACATCCTGATTGGCTACAGCTCAGTTATGTAAAATTATTCACTACTGAAAAACGAGAAGGATATACAAGTCTTTCCTTCCTGCTTGGCTGATCTAAGGTGATTATTACATATTATATTTACACTTCAGAAACCTCAATGTATTTCAGCACATCTCCAGGTATAAAAGAGGGGCTGGTTTTGATCTGTAAAGACCTTTATGCTCTTGTTTCTTGGCTTCTAAGAAAATCTAACAGTTAGAGAAGCACAAGACAGGACACCTCTAAATGATGCTCAAATTTGCTTCTCCAGTGTATGCTGTTTTTCTCTGGTGCACTTTTGGCAAAAGTTTAGTTTTATATGCTTCTATAATGTACCTGTGACCAAATTAGTTGATAATCAGCCTTTTACAGGCATAAATGTTCAGTAAAGTAACTTTCTCACTTCCTGATTTTTGAACAGTATTATCAGAATTACCTTGAATTCTTTCTAATGTCTGTTCCTTTGGTGCTTCTGCCTCAAGCTGGGCACTCACTCTGGAAGGTTGGCTCTGTACATGGATCACTTCCAACAGAGACTCATCCTGGGCAACTCTAGTTCGGGGTGCAACTGGAACAGTCTGTTTCTGTGGAACTTTATAAAATTCAAACAGTTGAGAATGTTAAAAAAAAAAAAAAAGTGGTACTGATGCTATGTCATACACTCCCCTGCATTTAATTTCCTCCCACTCTGTAACTTTCCTATCTTCAAAGCGTCTGACGAAGTCGGATTTTCTCCCACGAAAGCTCATGCGATAAATAACTCTGTTAGTCTTTAATAGTGCCACAGGACTCTGTAATCTAAGTATAGAATGTTAAAAGCAGTCCAAGGACTGGCTTAGTGGCAGTTCCATGTGCTGCATCTCAAGACACCTGGTTGTAAGATCAGTTTTTGATCTCACAAACAAACTGATGGCCTATAATCGATATAATCGGATTGACACTAGCAACAGCATTCACTCATTCAGTTTTCAGGCCAGAAGAGTGTTGTTAGATGGAGGACAAATGAAAATTGGACTTTCTAGTGATCTTCAAAGTAATTTTTCCTCCTGCCTTCTGCCATGACCATGCTGTGGATCTGCCTGAATGAAATGTGATAGGTAGGATTCTTCAGCAGCCTGGCTACAGTCTTTGGAAAGAGTGTGTAGAATGGGACGGCAGGAATGCGTGGGATTCAATGACACTGCTTTGACTTCCTTGTTTTAGTTTCTGCTGCTGTGTCTTTTCCTCTCAAAATACCTGCTGACATAGTAAAGCTATGGGTTGGAGCCAGGAATCAAGAGTTCTAGTAGGACCATCTCTTCCACTAACTAGGCTGAATAATGCTGTTCCTTATCCATAAAATAGGAATAATAGCACTTCCCTAACCGGCAAGGATCCTATAACCAGTTCACTGATGTCTGGGAGGCAGACAGGTACCCTGATGGGAGTGCAGAAGAAAAGTACATAAAGAACTAAAAAATTCTTTATTCATTGAGGGGTTTGGATGCTAGGGCAGGGGTGTCAAACTCATTTGCTATTGCAGACCAGATTGAACTTAAATGTATTTCAAGTGGGCCGTACATACCATAAATTGAAACACTACAGCCCTCTTGCAGCATCATGGAGTGCTGTGTATGTGAAACTGCACTCCGCGATGCCTCTCTCTCTCTGTTAGGAAGCGTGCGGTCTTGCGGAGTGCAGTCTCGCTTACCCAGCTTTGTTATGAGACCTGACACGCTTGCGGCATTGCAGAGCGCTGGGTATGCGAGACCACACTCTCTTTCTTTTCCTCTATTAGCGAGAGTATGGTCCCATGGAGTGCAGTTATGGGCTGGATGGAAGAGGTTCGCAGGCCACATTTGGCCCCCGGGCCGCATGTTTGATACCCCGTTATAGAGTGAATTATGCTTAACAATGAGGATTAAAATATACATATATTAAATTGCTTTATTTATTGTGCACTCAATAAGGCAGGGGTCCCATGGAAAAATCAGTTGTGATCATCTAATTCAAGGCTGTATTATAATGCATGTGCATGTCCAGCTGTGTTAGTCTACTCCAGCAAAACCAAACCAAAGAAGGTGTTCTGGGGCACTTCATGCATCTGATGAAGTGGGAGTACACCCATGAAAGCTTAAATGATAAACAAATGTGTTAGTCTTTAAAGGTGCCATGGAACTCCTTTTTTGTTTTGGTTTTAATTCGGGTATTCCCTAACTTGTGAGTCCTTCACTTCACAATCTTTCTAATGTTCTTTTAACACTTTAGGTTTTGGATGGAAGATGTTTTATAAATAGTTGAGTGATCCACCAAATTCTTCTCCAAAAGAGTTCTAAGTTCAATTTTTGATGATTGCCTCATTTCTGAATAGGCTGGCAATCCATGCCCCTTCATCTGTCTCACATCACCCTCACCCTATACCCAAACTCACTCCAGTGCACAGAATATTAGATTAGCGCTTAGTATTAAAATCTGCCATCATCTATGCCCTTTCCGAGAGCACTTCTCTCAACTCTCACAGATTTCTATTTAGATTTTTTGTTCTGGCAACAGCACAGACTCTGCTCCATACAAGGAGCCTGAGCTTTTTCCTCATTCACCTTGATGTCAGAGCACTCCAACTCTCCAGACTAGCCCATCCCTGCAGTTCTCAGATTCCTTTTCGCTGACATCTCAGTACTTTTACCCTTAAATGTGGTAGCAGTTTTACACTGAAGCTCAGCAATTACTGTAGACGCATCTTTAACCATGCTCTCTTCCTGCCTTAAGCAAGAAAACTTGTAGTTTACCCTTAACTTCATTCAGATGCATAACCTCTCAAAGAAAGAGACAAAAGGGGAAGTCATAGAACATAAATCCATCTCCTTGGTTCCAATCCATTTTCACTTACTGTCCAAATCCTATTATTATCCGTGTGCCACAGAACACTCCACCACATTTCTTACGTCTTTAAATCCATTTATCTGCACCCATGTAAGCAACTCCCTAGAAAATACTTTAAAATAACACAGCAAGCATAAAAATGTCGTGAATTACCCGTGGAATAGTTTGTTGTCTTTGTAACAGATTCCTGAGCTTCAGATATAGCTTTCAATATTAAATTCTTATTGGCCTGCTTGGAGGGTGGTAGTGAAGGTCTGAGAGAGAGAGAGAAAAATTAATTTTTCCTACAGATATATGAATTCCGATAGCCATTGTGAATCCAGCACTGTGATGTTTCACTTTTAACAAAATGTTAAAACACTGCATAATTAAGTACTGTACGAGCATTGAAGAATAGGTTATAAAAAGATTTATTTGTTAAATTGTGTTTTCAAAGTGTATTCTAGCTACACTTTGAAAACACAATTTAACAAATAAATCTTTTTATAACTTATTCTTCAACGCTCGTATTTTCAACCAGTTAGCCAACTCACATACTATATAGAAAACTTTAGTTAACCTTGTTACATTCATCACCTCATTCCTTTTCTATGCTCACCTCAGACACCCCCACGAACCTAAAATGGGACCAAGTGAAAGTCATAGGGATCAATATAGAATTTTAAATCCACATAAGGCAACACAACTGTTTATGTTGTGATTTATGGTATCTGTTCTACAAGAGAAAAGACAACATTCACGGACTTACAGAAGCAAAGCTAAGGATCTATTGTTTAAGCAAAAAAAAAGTAATTTTTGCATCATATACTTTGGTAAAACAAATATTATATACGCACAGAATACATACACTGTCAGGTATTCTGCCTCTTCTCCCCCACAAAGAGCATTAAATCTTGTTGGCAATAAGAATCTCAATTAAATTATCAACTTCTTGGTCATGTTTGGATTTCAATAACTTGGTAGTACATACAAGATATTCCAGAGAGCTGAAAAGATCAGTCAGTGAATACCAGAAGCTCAGGATGAATGTAATAAGGGCTAGAAACATCTCATCTTTAGCACAGTTTTTGAAGCGGGGATGAGAATCATTAATAAACCCATGTGTAACAAAGAGCAGGCGTAAGAGGTGCTAAACACACCAATGGAGTAAGCTAAGCAGGTATTAAGTAGGATGCTGAGGTTTTGGTCCTTTCTGTTTATAGCAATCTAGTTTTCTCTCACTCACACACTCTCACCAGTTCTGCCAGACAAGGCCATAACAGAGTTGAACCAGTTTGTGCCTCAAATATAAACAAATGAAACAAAACTTCTTAAATTTATGACCCTGCATTAATTAACTGAGCTATAAGAGGTCAAAAGAAACATGACTTTAGTTTACTTTGCTGAGTAAGGCACAGTGACATAACCTGAAAGTTCAAGAGGCTATTACATTCAGTTGCAAAGTATGCACACATAATGAGAGCATAAACTCATGAGGAAAAACAGTGATAAAGGCAGTTTACACTCAGCGGTGCTGATTATAGATGGACAATTGATGACAGGCATGAAAAATTAATTTAATAGTTCATTACATTTAAATATTTTTAAACCATTGAAAGTATCACCATTTTCAACAGTTAAGGATTTTTGTTCTTTATCAGATTCATATTAAAAACCAGTACTGGATCACAGAAATCTTCAAATACCTTCTTTCAGGCTTTGCCGGTACAGAGACACTGCTGGAGATGCTTCCTATTCGTAACCCGTAGTCTTCCTCCTCCTCCTCCTCTTCCCCATCATTACTGAACTTTTTCACTTTGACCACTGAACTTATAACTGGCAATTTTCTCTTCCTGGAGCTTTCTTCCTGCAACCAACAATTCACTAATCAGATCTATACCGATATTCAAACAAACAAGACCCTGCTATTCCACCAATAACCAGATGATGGAAAGTTTCCATTTGAACAGCTATGTAGGACACTGAAATACATGTAAAATCCTAGATGTATTGCACTGTGTGCATTGGGGGGGGGGGGGGGGGAGAAGTGGCACAAATTCCCTCTAAGAAATAGCTAAATGGAACTCTGCTGCCAATGGTATCATTTATAGAAGTGGTTTTCAAACACAGGATCAGGACCCAGAACTGGGTCGCAGACCCTCAGGCACTGGGTCGCAGAAGCCCCTGCTACAAGACTGGAATGCATTCCTCAAAGATGTAATTCCTGGGTCCCAAGAAAGAGTTTGAAAATCACTGATTTATATTGTTTATATTTTCTATTTCCCCTATGCAGCAGCACTAACATTGAATAAATACAGAGACTGTTCATTAACCAGTGAGACTGATGCGCCAATGGGTTTTAGTAACCACGCAGAAGACACATACCATGAGAAATCAACATCTATAGATTATCATAAAGACAGAGGAACCTTTCAAACCATAAGGACTTGTCTAAGGCAAGGCTGAGGGTGACCTTTTCATAAATATCCCTCTATTTTTTAAAATATAGAATTGTAATATTAATTTAAAAAAAAATATATCAAAAAGTAATAGCTCAAAGGGGTTCGTTTAATATACCCCAGGAAGGGAGGTGACTGTTCTGCTGCTAATTTTTCGTGTGTGACTTTGGGCACGTTGTATCATTTCTTGTACCCATATATCCCATCTGTAATATGGGAGGATGATGGTTACCTGCATTTATAAAGCATTTTGGATGAAAAGCATTATATAGTAAAAAAAATTCAAAACAACAGCTCCACTTAGAATATAAGACAAATAAATTTTCTACTTTACTAACAACCTGAAAGTCAGCTGTCCATTTATTCCTTTTCTTTTACGCAAAATGCTCCTAAATATATTAGTCTGACAATCCTCGAATTCTTAGCTTACTGTTGACAAAACGATTTTGACACCCACAGCACGTGATGCAAGCCATAGCTTCTGGGACTAAAATACATGCACCCTAAAAACCAAATTGTTTGGCATATTAAAAATAGAGAGATATATACACAAATAGGTAGATGGATATATTTCCGTCTTTACTCTTCAGACTTAGTCTTTATTCCACACCTGGCAAAGTGGAGATCTACAAAGAATTCACTCAAGAACAGAGCTATTCAAAAACCCTAGAGGTTCAAATGAATATTCTTATCTACCATACGTATACTGCCAACAATGCGGTAATTCATTTCTCCACGTCTGTAACGTACCAAACCATATCACCCAGTTAGTCAGCAACTTGTGCGAGGTTTTTTGTTTGCTTGGTTTTTAGAGCACACTATGTTTTGGCCAGTGGACCACAGGGGTGAAATCCTGATCCTGCTTACATCAACAGCAATACTTTCGTTGACGTCAATGGGGCCAGGATGCCTTCCTAAGTGTCATCCAAGGTGACTTGGCTTTGTTGAGTGTGTGGCACATACAGACGTGTTATACTAACCTCACTGCTTATTTTATCAGCGCTTAGTTTGGAGGTGGGCCTGTAATTCTCCGCTAAGCTGCCAAATGCTTCTGGAACACATAGCTGGATTGTTTCCAAAGACCTGCAACTTTCCACATCTAACTGCCTACCACCCTGTAAGCTGCCTTGCTGCGGCAATCTTTGTAAGTGTATATGGCTGTCCGTGCTTCTGCTAGCTGGTGGTCTGTAGATTTCAGCAGTAGGACGGGAAGATCCATAAGTTACAGTTACAACAGCTTTCTTCCGGGACAACAATGGATTCTCCTGCATAAAATTTAAGTCTTCATCAATGAGATCATCTGGCTCAGGTTTAATGTCAATCACAGCTTCAGAAGGCGATAACTCCCTTAGAGGCTTGACTGTTGACATTAAGCGGGATGTAGACCCATCTTCACAAGACTGCCTGGTGAAAGAAGAGGTTACAAAGTCTTAACTAACTGCCAGCTAAGAATCTCTGTAAAACGAAATTCAGAAGAACGCTTTAAACATAAGCAGAAATAATAAAACGAGATTTTGCTCTTTTAAAAAATCTGGCAGACCTGACAACTATCAAAACTAACACTAGGCAAGAGAAGAACATTTATGGCATAAAGCAGCAGGATGTAAACTTTACAGGTATTTATTTTATGCAACACACAAGTAGCAACCCTTTTCTGCTTGACCCTGTCAGCTAGTTATGCCTACTGCACCTAAAACAACAACCCCAGCGATATATTTGCTGAAATCTGAGTCCTGGCCAATAAGCAGGTAAAAGCCTTACCGTGCAGCAATGGCTCTCTGCTCCTGTGAGCTGGTTGAAACTCTGGAATCATTTCTTTCAGCTCGAGTGCTAGAGACTGCAAGAGGTAGCAGTATTTCCTCACGCCTTCTCTCGTCATTCCCGCATGAACTGCTTTTGCTGGAAGGCAAGTTGCTCTCAAAGATGTTAGAGTCTGAAGATCTTAGGCTAGTGGGTTCTGTGAAGACAGATGCACTTCAGCCTTACATTAAAGCTCTGTGATTCAGCTTACATAAATCACTTGTACAGTAAGTGGGCAACTGGCCTCTACAGAAATCCTCAGAAGCAAACCGACCTGACTCTAAAAGCACTAAGACCAGCTTTAAACGGTCATATTTATCTCATCCCAAAAGCAATATACGAGACAATTTTCTAATAGCCAGGAGCCACAGACATCATAAATGATGTAACCAATTAAACACTTTTTAAAAACTTGCAATACACATGAGTATAGGAAAAAACTGTTTGGATATCTGCTTTCAAACCTAAGCTATTGCTTTCCTGGACAAACTTTACTTACCAGTAGTTACAGACCGAAGCTTATCTAACACACCATGTAGCCTGAAAGAAGAGAGGGACAGGGAAGGGTATGGGGGGGGGGGGGGGAAAAGAGAGAAAAAAATTAAACTCTTTCAGAGCTGAAACTTTTAAAAAAATCAGCCAGTTTATTAAGAATTTTTTCTCCATGTTAACAGATATCCCATTTGAGCGAGCCTACTTTCCATTTAAACAGCTCTCCCTTTGTACATCCAACCTCAGAACCGATCAATTAAGATTAGTTCACGCCCAGCCTCCATCAATCAGTTTTGTACACGGAGCATAAACTTTCAGTTCTAATGTGAATGGCATCTAAACCATTTTAAAAATAAAACACCCAATCCCATACACCCGATCAGTGCAGGATCCATTTCTCCAGTAAATGTTGCATACAAACACAATGTTTTTAAAGAGATAGTCAAGAAAGACCACCAACGAAAAATTTCAGCTAGAGTCCAAATTCAAAGATTTCCTATTAAAAATGTATGAAGGAAAATCAACAAAGAAAATTACAAGGGAATAAAATAAACCTTGTGAAAAATTTCACACTGACTGAACTCCCACAATCAGAGAAAAAGAGAAACGCATTCCCCACTTTTAGCCCATTTTAGAATTCAGCCCTACCAGACACCTCCATAATTTAGGGTGGAAGCTTCAAAGAAGCCTAAGTGAGTTATGTGCCCAAGTTCCATGGAAATTTAGGAAAAAAGACTGAATAACACTTTTGCAGTAAAAGTAGGGCCTTATCTACACTAGCACTTCTGAGCAACAGAAGATTTACCAGCAGGGGTGTGAAAAAAAACAGATCTCGAGTGACATAGATTTTGCCAGCAAAAGAGTTTATGTGGACAGCGCTATGTCAAAAGGAGATTCTCTCTCCCATCAACATAATGCGACTATACACATGCTTTTACACAGGTACAAATACAGCTGTGCTGCTGTAAGTTTTAAGAACTGATGCAAGGTGAAAGATAAATTTATACCATAGATTTGCTTCCAACAAGAATTTCTATCTGGAATAATGCCTGTTATTCATTGATAAAAACGCCGCGCTCATTCACTCACTTGTTCTTTAATATCATAAGCAAAGTGTGATGTAACTCCATATTGTAACTAAACCTCCATTCTGAATTATTTACTTCCTTTTGTATTGCCCAGCCTAAATTTTGCTGAAACTGCATTTAGATATGAATGAAGGGGGTGTGTATGATGGGATCAGTCTCCAATACCAGCCTGACCTGATAAACTGCTGGCATCATATTAATGGCTGAAGAACAGTGCAGATAAACCCTGCAAAAGCATGAAGAATCCACCCTCAAAAGAAAGGGACAAAAAAACCCATTAAGAACAAGATCAAAGTCACTTCTCTTCCATTAACTGATGACTCTTAGTTATACAGTACCCTGAGGCAGTGACATACAAGATCCGTGGAGTCAAATTCCAAAAGGGTAGCTGTGTTAGTCTATTGTAAAAAGACAACAGAGTCCTGTGGCACTTCAGTACATAGACGTGTCCGACAGAGACTCCACTTTTCCTCATGTCTGGCTTCCCTGGCCAGGTAGCTGCCATGAGCTGCAAATACCAGGCACGAACTCAAGCTCCGATCACAAGTAACAATCAGGGCTGGTAACTATACATGACCAACAGCAGATCATCTCTCTCTCTCCACTAGACTACAGCTATTAACATCTAGGGCTATGTCTACACTGGCAAGTTAGACTGAATTAAGGAGGCTTAATTCAAACTAACTAAAGCC
>ML686111.1:1367154-1379967 GCA_007922175.1 Pelusios castaneus
TAACTAGTTCGAATTAGCCAATGTGGCCATGTTAATTCGAACTAATTTCTTAGTTCGGACTAACCGGCCATTGAAATGAATGGGGATCGCTAATTCGAACTAACTAAAATTAGTTCAAATTAGTTCGTTCAAACTAATTCGAACTAATTTTAGCAGGTGCAGACATAGCCATTGTGTTTTTCTCATATTAAACATGCCATATTGCCTTGTCCCCCCAAATAAGATCCTGCTAGTTTTTCCAAGTACAACATTGACTAGGACTCAGCTTTTGTATTCCCTCTTGCGTGCATTCTCACTAGAACACTGCCAAAGTAGCCAGCTGACCCTGCTGATGTGACTATCAGAGATCATTTTTCACACTCTTGACTTAAGGAAAGGTGCGGCCTGACACTCAGGACCTGTCTATGCTTAAAACATTATAGCAGCACAGCTGTGCCACGGTAGCGCTTCAGTGTACACCCTATCTCCGCTGACAGGGCAGATTTTCCTGTTGGTGTAGATAATCCACCTCCCTGAAAAGCAGGAGCTGAAGCCATGTCAACACAAAAATTCCTCTACTGACCTAGCACAGTCTAGACAGCAGTTTAGGTCAGTTTAATTAACTGAGGGGGCGGGTGGATTTTTCACACCTCTGACCAATACAATTCAACTGACATTTTTTAGCATAGACCAGGCCTCAGTTCTGGTCAGAAAAGGGCTGATAAACCTTTAAACTGAGCCACAGCTGTGTCATGGCAGTGCTGTGAAACTTTATACAGCAGAATCAGAAATATACACAAGAGCGGGGCATATCTGGGAAAGCCCTGCAAAGAATTAGTATTGAAATCTAAGGGAAATCCATTCTGATAAGAACAGAGACTAGAAGCATAAGAACACTGTTTACAATTTTGTATTTCGGGATTGGTTTATTTAGTCTTCATCTTTTCAGTTATTCTTAACCACAGCGTGTTTTAATATTTGCTAAAATATTTGCTGTGAAGTAAATTTCTGTTCACAAACAGATCCAGAGATCTGAGCTGCTAGACTAAGTTACAGGAGGCTGATTCCTTTAATAATTTAGAGGCAATACATCTAAAAATTCATCTATCTTGATATACTGTCCTACACTGAAGAATAATTTCTTGTCATGTCTCAAATTCTCTTGTCCCACCTCACTGTTGGTTTTAGGAGCAAAGGCTTTAATTTAGTCACCTTCAAAATCTTACAAATGGTCTCTGCCATATTTAATAATGCCGTCTGGGACACAGTCTAGCTAAAAGATGTTACAGAGAACAAGTTCCAGGACTGGATCTAACCTCCACCTGGCTACTGACAAGAGGGAGTGAGTAAACCAGAAATGTTCAGTGGGGAGAGGAAGTTTGTAGCTTGAGAAGGACAGAGCCCTCCCTTCCCGCCGTGTAGATCGAGCAGTGCGAGACCTGCAAACACAGCTCAGCACATGCAGAAATATGGGGGGAGGGGGCAACATATGGCCCCACACGTCCCCCTCTAGAGTTGCCCAGAATAAACGAAAAAGAACACACAACAGCAGGTTCAATGTATGTTCTGTAAAGGGACACTGAAATCTAGCCAATTAAAAGAATTATAAACTAGTTCCAGGTACTACACCTGCCTTTCAGTCTCTCTCTCCTGTCAATTTTTGTGGTTCTACAATCACATTTTCCCCGTCTTTTAAAATGTTTTTTCTCCTGCCCTGTTGCCTTGTGAAAGACCCAGAGCATGGAAAGGGGAAACTGATGACTTCATGTGTGAAACAGTGAAAGTGACAATAAACATACTGTCAAAGGCACAAAGCAAACTAAAAAATACCCCAGAACCGTAATATTTTATTTCAGTTAAAATAAGTATTATTTTAAATAATAGGGGAAAAAATCAGGAATCAGTTTACTTGTGGAAACAAATTTAAATTTTCCAAGTTGGAAAGCCTGTAAATTGACCCAACCCCCTTTAAATATTATCAAACTTTAATACCAGTCAAGACCTAAATTTAATGAAAGGTGAAGGCAGTAAGCCACCCTACTTTTACATTATACAGAAGAAAAATGATATGGGATACAAACTTTCATGCCTCTTGGTATAAAGCAACCTACCAGCTGCTAGGATTTTGGAAGAAATGTCCTTCTTAGGCAGGCTTTTCCATAATTGCTCATCATGGGGTTTTGGGGTCATGAAGGGAGGTGGTCTGCACCTTCCTCTCAAGCACCTGATGCCATTCTCAACGAGAGAATACAGAACTAGATGGACGGATCCTCTACCCTGATATGGCAATTGCTAGGTTCCTATAATGTCTAGAGAGAAAAGGTGGATGAGATAACTTTTATTGGACCAACTTCTATTGGTGAGAGAGAGAAGCTTATGAATTTACATAGAGCTCTTCAGATCTGGGAACGATGCTCAGAGTGCCAGAGCTAAGGTTTCGTCTACACTAGAAAAATAAGTTGACCTAACATAGGTTGACTTACAGCCATGTGTCAGTGGAGTGTGTCCTCAACAGGGCACTTCCATTGAGCTAAGAAGGCCAGTGTGGGGAGCAGAGCGCCCAATCTTTCAGCTCCCTGCCAGGAGTTCTGCAGGCTCTGTGGTTCCCAATGGGCTGCCCCCCCCCCCAGACTCCCATTCCCCACCGGGAAACAACCTTGGGCTTCTACCCTTCTGGTTCTCTGCTGGGAGACAGAGGAAGCCACCCAGGGCTTCCTCGTTTCCTGTTCCCAGGGAGAAGACACCCAGGACTTCTCACTCCTGAGAAGTGGGGTCCAGCTGCCCTGACTTCTTGTTCCCTCCTCCCCCACAGACTGCCCCAGCTCAAGCCAGCAGAATTATAGAAGATTAGGGGTGGGAGGGACCTCAGGGGGTCATCTAGTCACAGCAGGACCAACCCCCACTAAATCATCCCATCCAGGGCTTTGTCAAGACAAGTCTTAAAAAACCTCAAAGGATGGAGAGTCCACCACCACTCTAGGCCAGGCCTTGACAAATGTGCCACACACCTAGGTGCTAGCGCAGAAACTAGGGCGCCTCAGTATGCAACGTATTAGAGGGCCCCCCACTGCAAAAATGCCACCGCCACTTTTGGTGGCAGTCCAGGATGCAGAAAAAAAGCCACGCGCCACTGAAGGTGCCGGTGACTTTTTCTTTTCGGCACCAGGGGCGTTCCGCCCCCGATAGTATGGCGGCACAGCTAGGCAGAAGGGTCCAATTCCCAGGTGCCATGGCAACCTGGTGCCCGGCTTTTGTCAAGCCCTGCTCTAGGCAACTCATTCCAGTGCTTCACCACTCACATAGAAAAGTTTTTCCTAATATCCAATCTAGACCTTCCCCACTGCAACTTGAGACCATTGCTTCTTGTTCTGTCCTCTGCCACCAATGAGAACAGCCTAGCTCCCTTCTCCTCGGACCATGCCCCTCTCCTTCAAGTAGTTGAAAGCTGCTATCAAATCCCCCCCCACTCTTCTCTTGCACACTAACTAAGCCCAGTTCCCTCAGCCTCTTCTCATAAATCATGTGCCCTAGCCCCTTAACCATTTTCATTACTCTCTGCTGGACTTCTTCTAATTTAGCCACATCCTCCCTGTAACGGTGGCCCAAAACTAGACACAATACTCCAAATGTGGCCTCACCACGGCCAAACAGAAAGGAATGTTCACCACTTCTTCAAGGAGGAACATGAAGAGGCTGACATACTGCAGAGTCGTTCTAGTACCCATGGCTGCTCCCAATTTGGACAAAGCATTTGTTGTTGAATAGAAAATTGTTATGGGTGAAGGTGAAATGGAAAAAATTTAGCTATGTATTTGAGGTAGATACCTGAGGGTTGTCCATTGTCTTGAAAATATCTGTTGTGAGGCAGACAGCTATTGTGAGAAATGTTGGCACATAGGGAAGTGACATCCATGGTGGCAAGGTTGGTGTTCTGGAGAAGGCTGTTAATGTTGCAGAGTTTGTGAAGGAAGTCAATTGTGTCTCTTTCACAAACCAAAGCTGGTCCAATACAAGATAATACCTCACCCACCTTGTGTCTCTAATATTCTGTGACCAACACAGCTACAACAACACAGCATGCCTATAATGGCTACATGATATCAACATCTCAAACTGAAGCTGTATTGACCTGAATGAAAAGGTAGTATTACAAGACAAATCTGCCTTAACCAGATGTGACTGCACTACGTAATGTTCTCTAGGTCTTATAGAACTTTGCAATGATAATTTACTGGGGGCAATTCCCTCAATGAGATTCAGCTGTTTGAAACTCATTTTTGCTAACCCATATGTCTAAATGGACTCCTCATTTATTTTGAGCATATTAATATCTTAAGGTTCAGCTGGAAAAATTGACAAAGAGAATAGCAGTATCCCAATTTCTTACTGCTGTATATACATATTAGCATTACAACTGCTTGATTATTGGCATTCTACAAGCAATAATTAAAAAAATTATCAGTTATAATATTGCATCACTTCATGCACAAGGAAAATTATTTGATCAAATGTTACTTGCATAATGATACAATGTATAAGTTCTTATATTCTCAAGTCTCATATACAGAAAGCAGTTATGAAATAATTGTAAGAAGCCAGGTTCATGTAAAATGTAGTTCACAAACATACCATACAGTAAACCTGACAGTGTTGTTTCCTAGGAAAAGGGAAAGGTCCTCTGTCATCTGCTCCTGACTCTTCTTGTTGGCCACCATGACCATAATATAATCAGGGAGCTCCTCATCTAATTGGAAAAAAAAAAAAAAGAATAGTGTTGTTATTTCTCAAAGCAACTTTGCAATTAACAGTGGTATTTTAATAAGATTTTCAAATTACAGTACACATACAAAAGAGGCAGAGATTAGATCACCCAAGAAGTCGTCAGAATATTTCTAGAGCTTAACTATAAACCTCTTGGAATAAAGATCTATGGCTATGTCTATACTACAAAAAGTTAGGTCGACTTTGTTAAGTTGACCTTGTTAGGTCAACTTAAAGTCGTTTCCCTGAACGGGGACTTAGTAAGCCGACCTAACTGCCCTTAAGTCGGCCTAATAAGGTGGACTTAAGTGTCCACACTGTGCTTAGGTCGACCTAAGGAGTCGACTTACGGGTTAGGTCGACCTAACCAGTGGTTCTTATTAAGTCGACCTAAGCTTTCATTAAGTCGACTTAAGGAATTTCTTAAGTCAACTTAATGAAAGCCTAGTGTGGACAGGGACTAAGTTAGGTCAACTTAAGCCTCCTTACTTGCAAGTGTAGACATAGCCTATGACTGTAGCACGAAAACAACAAAATCATGGCCAAACGAACCTGTTTAAACTGACCGGCAATTGCCTGCCTGCAAATTTTCTCGCAAAATCAAAAGCTTTCAATGTTCTCTCCTTTGCAATGAAAAATCTGTATCACAGACATCACTACGTGTAGCACCATAAAATTGCTTTATCAAAGCCATTCTATATTTTGGCATGCTGTAACATAATGCACCCCTGTATTGACACCCTAACACACTACTGCAATAATCTTTGTCCAAGATATTGTACATTTTGTAAGGTATCGTTTGAAATCTTGTAACTTGCTGATCAGTAATATGATAAAACGCATGTAGCAACATTGTGCATAAAGGTTTGAACATAAGATGAATTCATGACTGAAGTGTGTTTCCCAATAAGTCTGGGGAGTGACTAAACCGATTTCTCAAAGACGAAGGCCAAGCTGACACCCCTGCCAGCTGAACTGGCCATCACCTATCAAGCAGCCATTCTTTGGCAAGAAAGGGGGGCAGAGACAAAGAGAGCTGCCTGCTGGAAACAGCAGGAGTTCTCCTTCCTTTACCACACTCTCAGTACCTTGATTTTCAACTGGAAATGCTTTTCAAAGACAAACTATAAAAAAGGAGGAATAAACATCCTAAAACTGTCTCCTCTCTCCCCCAGCCCACCTCCCTCTTTGCATCTGAGAAGACAAAACAAGCAGCTATTGGACTTTGGGGACGGGTCTTGACCTGAAAGCTTGGTCAGTAATGCTGTCGGAAGCGTGTGGTAAGAAACTTTGCTTTGAATCTAATATAGTTTGTCAAGACAGGGACCAGAAAGCATTTGTATCTTTATTTTCTTGTGACCATTTCCGACTTTTATCCCTCATGGTCAGCGCTGTCCCGTGGAGGGAGCGGGGCCTGGGGCCAAGTGGCCAAAGCGGGGCCCCGCCTGCAGGGGGCAGCCGGAGCCGGCTGCGGGGGAGAGAGCCAGCCGTGTGGGGCAGGCCGGCCCAGAGGCTGGGCCCCACGTGCTCTGCCCTTGGGCCTGCCTGCTCCACCCTGGGGGCGGGGAGGGCCAGCCCAGAGACCGGGCATAGCCCTCCCACCCCGCCCCGCTGCCTTTGGCTGGGTGCCAAAGGCAGTGGGGCAACTGTGGGAGGAGGGACTGTGGCACGCGTGCGGGCCCCGCACTGCCCCACTGGGAGCGGGACAGCACGGAGCCCACGTACCTGTGGGGCCTGGGGCGACTGCCCCATTCGCCCCCCCAGGGACGGCCCTGCTCATGGCTTGTACTCACTTAAAAACTCTCTCTTTGTATTTAATAAACTTGTTTTTATCTAATCCAGTGTGTTTAAGTTAAAGTGCCTAGAATGGTAAATGGTGAAGGAATAACTGGCTTACTATATTAGGGCTGTCCAGGAGAGGGTTGGACAGTACATGACATACTTTTCAGAGAGAAAGTCCGAGACTGGGAGTGTACTGGGGTCACTCCACAATATAGCCCAGGCTAGCAAGAGGCAGGCTGTAACCTAAATGTGGCTGGCAGGCTAGAGCTGCATAGAAACTCAGAGAGTGACCTGCATGCTAGAAGGCTGTTTGTGAACATCCCAGGTGGGAGCTGCTACCAGCAAGGTATTGAGAGACCCCCAATATTGCAGGGTAGGAGTGACTTAACTCCTCCCTGGTCTGGACTACACGTTGGTATGTCACACATACCTGCTTACGAGAGCACAACAAATAGATTCTCTGAGAAGCAAATGAACAAGCAAGCTTTTCATGGACAAGTTTTTCCACTTCAGAAATACAATACAAGCTTCAGATACAGCTAAAGCACAAAAGACTGTCAATACCACCAGAGCCAAAATTAAAGGTTGGAGTAAAATCTTAAAAGAGCACACACACATACATGATAAACATCTTAAACAAAGCCATTTTGATATCACATTTGGATGTTACAGCCTTTTACGTAAACACTCGTATGTGTTTTCTCATTTATTCAAATATTTCAAGTAAAAGTGTTCTAATGCAAAAGGATTTTCTTCTTCAGGGACAGCAACAAGAGAGAGAATTACCTGATACATGGAAATTATAGACAGGCCTTTACCTACTAACTTCAAAAACTCCATCTAAAAAAATGAATAAGCATAGATAGACCCTATACCCTTTAAGGAGGAGCGCTTCGATCATTACGGACTGGTTCCAGCAAAGCACCTCAACTCTTGCATAACCAGGCAAATTAGCAGTGCCAATGAAATCACTTCAAGTTATATACATGATTTGCTCATTCAAGGCCTAGGTTTGTGTGCAGAATAAAAAACAAACTGTTGTTCATTTCAAATGAAGACCAATGAAAGGATGTCTTCTTACTTTTATTTCTCATTATGTACAAAGCCCTTTGCAAGTATCTACAGTACCTTCCATTTCTAAATATTACATTATTTAAACCAGAAGAGCTATTTAAGCAGAAGCATTTTGACTTTATGAAGATTAGATGCATCTTTTTTTTATTTTGATATTTAACAATGCTGCACAACCCCAACTACTGTCCTCACTAAACAAGGGTTTGACAAACCTGGGCACCAGGTCGCCAGAGTGCCCAGGAATTGGACCCTGCGGCATAGCTGAGCCGGGATATTCCAGGGGTGGAACGCTCCCAGCATCCAAAAGAAAAAAAAGCCGCCAGCACCTTTAGAGGCTCGGAGCTTTTTGGCGGCAGCAGCGGCAGCGGGGCTTCTTTGTCCATGACCGCCACCACTGCCCATGTCCGTGGAGGCGGGGCTTTTGTGCCCTGGGCCACTGCCAGTGTCTGCAGTGTCAGGATCTTGGGGGAGCGCTCTAACATGCCACACACCTTAGCGCCCCAGTTTTGGGGCTGGTGCCTTGGTGTACAGGGCATTTGTCAAGGCCTGCACTAAACGAAAAAGAAAGCCAGTAATATTTATTGAGGATAATCCAATTCAGAACTCCTCCTCGCCTATCTCTATTTGAGGAAGTGATGGGGAAAGCGTGGTGAGAGGAAGTAATGGTACATCCATTTTTATTAGAAATTAAAAAAAAAAAAAAAAAAAAAAAAAAATCAAGCTCCCAATCTTGAAGCAACTTAACCATGCACTAAATTTTATAGTGTGAGCCACCTGATTTCAGCGGAACTACTGACAGTGTATAAAATTAAGCATATTTGTATGTAATGTGTTTGTTACAGTAGTACCTTAGAGACAACCAAGAGTGGCGCCCCATTTTACTAGGACCGTATACATCAGCAGAGAGTCCCTGCCCCCAAAGACTTAACAATCAACCGTATGCTTAAGCCTTTACAGTATCAAGGGCCTAAGAAACAAAACAGAGAAAAGAGGAAATCTTAAACTGAAATCAAAGCCTAAATGAAAAGAGTTACTGTAACATACAGAGGAATGAGGGAATAAATGTATCTGACAGCAGCTGTGATTATAGCAGTTAAATTCCCATACTGCAACAGCAGTTCTTAATGTTCATAAGATTTCGTTTCTGTCCTGTGCCACTAGTTTGTGAACTGTTCCAGAATAAGATATTACTGTCCCCAATCTCTTATATCATAATGTATAGAAGTTACTCCTGTGCTAATAAACTTGGGCATCATTACAAATGTGAGAATTTGGTATATTATAAAAAATTATGGATTAGCATTTTACAATACTTTGTCTTCTTTGTTTAGTCTACATTGTGAGATTTCCCTTCAACAGTTATTTCTACATTACAAATAACTTTAAAAAACAGTAACAGTATTTTCACAGGAAACCTGACAAGGGCCCAAGCAGACACAAATCAGAACAAAAACGTGCATACATACAGAACGGTCTATGTGCAGAATAATGAAAATAACTCAAGGAGTATGAAGGATTTTAGTTTTCTAAATGTAGAAACAGAGGTGTTTAGCAAACATTAACTAGAAGGCTGTTCCAAACATTAAGGGCAACATGAAAGAAGGTGGAAAAATCAAGAGCGAGAAAAGACATGGGATCACAGCAACTTGAAGGTAGTACAGAAAATGAGACCACATGGGCTGCGTCTGCACTTGTAAATTAAGGCGACTTAAGTTTGCCTAAATCGACTTAATTTACCCTGCGTCTACACTACAGTTTCCTTAAGTCGACTTAAGGAAAATAAAGTTGACTTAAGGAAAATTAAGTCAACTTTATTAAAACTCCTTTAAATTCGACTTAAGGCTTAAGTCAACTCCCTAGAGTCGACTTAAGCCAGTGTAGATGTGGGGTAGCTCTAAGTCGACTTAGGGCTACCCCAGGAGTACACCACTGCCCTCCCTGCCGGGGGGGGGGGAGGCACAGGGGGAGCCTGGCACGCCCCCCCACAGGGCAATGCAGAGCTCTGCCCACCCTGCCCCTATGCCCTGCCAGGGTCCCTGTCCCCCTTTGCCCCATTGTACCTATATACAACGGGGCAAAGGCTGAGCTCCCTGGCATTGGGCAAGGGGTGCGCCCCCGCCACTGTGGACCTACCCTAGGTCCCCCTAGCCCCTAGAAGTCGACCTAGGCGTCCAGCATGGACGCTGTAGGTCGACTTTGTAAGTTCCCCCCAAAGTCGACTTTAATTTTAAGTGTAGACTCACTAAGTCGACTTAAAGTCAACTTAGTTAAAGTCGACTTAAAATTACAAGTGTAGACATAACCATGTAGAATAAGACATGGGCAGAGATGTAAATAGGTCCCGTGACCTTTAAATAAAATGAGAAAAACTTAATTCAGAATTAGAAAGGGAGCCATTTTAAAGATGATCTTGGTAGCTCCCTTTTGAATAAAATAATTTGATAGGGAGAAACAATGGAAAGGGAGGTTGCAGAAGTTACAGTGGTTTTCAACCAGTGTGCCACAGCACACTGGTGTGCCATGAGAACTGTTCAAGTGTGCCGTGCCATGAAATTCTGTAAAAAGTAATAAAAAAATCAATGTAAAACAAACATTGTCTTATCTTAATATTCTATCCAACCAAAATTACAACTCTCAAAACTCGTGAAAATTAATCATCATATATAAAGCGAGGTATTGGTCTTTCGATTCTAAAACGTGAACATTCTAAATGCAGGTGGCCAAAGGGCAAAATTGAGATGACGTATATTTTTTCCAATGGATTTGACACATTAATGCATTTGATCCTTCTTTAGCTTGTTGTGTGCACTATTTAGCAAACCACTCTAGTAAAGCTATAACCATAGTAAATGTAAATAAATATGACGTTTATGAGCAATCAATTCAGCTGAAAAAAGTAGGTGTGCCACGGAATTGTTTGTTTCATTGAAGTGTGCCCTGTTACTGAAAAGCTTGGGAACTATATTAACTAGAGTACTAACAACATTTTGGCACTAGAAAAAGGAAAATTATTTTCAAAAAGATTGAAAAAGAAGCAGTATGATTGAGAAAGTAGAGAACCGAAAAGGTAACAGTGGGGAGGAAAGAGAGGAATCAAAGAAGACAGCAAGGTGGCATGACTGAATAAACAAAAAATTGTTGTGTCAAGTGTTTACTTTGTAAAGAAAGATGCTGGGGTTCAAGCAATCGGGCACTGGGCTCAAGAAATATTTTACATTCATAACTTATGCAGCAGGTGCTGGAGCTCAGCCCTAGCTAGTCCTGACACAAATTAAGCACTGAGTGGTGCGGATAAACAAATTAAAGAGAATTCTTGCATGGAAGAATTATGAGCTCCTCTCCTTCAGACATGATGAAGTGAGATGATGGGCCATCCTTTCATAACCACTCTGTGTAAACCTGTAAATGTAATTACCCATCTGACACATTTAAATAGGTGGCAGGATTAATTCTGGACCAGCTAGAATCTCTGGGCTTGACCACACTGCTAAAATGGTGTGTGATCCTGGCACCCATGTAGCCCAATCCCCATGGACTTCAACTGTGCTTCAGGTGAATGTTAGTGTCAAATACAAGTCCATATACAGAATTGAAGACTTTCTCAGAGTTGCTTCCAGGAACAGAGCATTGTATCAACTTTTGAACTACTGGTGCACTAAACAAATATCTAAGATTAAGTGCAGTACCTGAATCCACACTGTCTTGAGATGAAACTACCTTATGCCCGTGAAGAGGATGGACAAAAACTAGCAGTTGTCTTCCACCTTTAACGAGTTACTGAGCAGCATAAAACTTACCAACATAAGCACCCAGCTCCTGCAATTTCCCCTTTATAGCGCCCTAAAAAGAAAATAAATTAAGATTATTGTACTTAAGTGAAGGAATATCAAATATGACTAATCCCCAAACTCTGAATTCACTTGCTAAAACGTGTTTGTTAACACCAGTAATACAGATTTTTTACAGGTGTTGACGTGCCTTACATCTTATTTCCCCCCCTTTTCCAGGATTTGTAATGCAAATTTCTAAACTGAGAGGCAGTGCTGGCAACGCTCATGATTTCATCACCAGTATCTCAGGCCATGTCTACATTATGGCTTTTGCTGGCAAAATTTGTCACTCAAGGATGTGAAAAAAGCCACCAGTGAGCAACATAAATTTTGCCAGCAGTGTGCACAGCATTATGTCTGCAGGAGAACTTCTCCCACTAACATAGCTACACCACTCAACAAGAAAACTTCCTCCTGTCAGCATAAAACGGCTACACAAGTGGTCTTCCAGATGTGCAGCCAGGTCGCCATAAGCTTGTTAGTGGAGAAATAGCCACAGTGGCTAGTGTCCTTCTTAAAGCCCTAGCTCCTGCAGTCATGAGATGATTTGGAAGTCTCCACTTTTTTCCCCTCCCCCAAATTCCTAGCCCTTCACATAGCTGCAGAGAAACACCGGGTCCCAGGAACCCCTACAATAAAAAGAAACCTATTTGCAATGTCAAGTTTAAACCACCTCAGGATTTTCGAACTGGGGTTGGGACAGTGGTGCGGGGCTCGCGCTGCAAAGTTCAGCTCCATGTCGGCCGCCCCAGTGCAGGGGGGTTGGATCCGGCCGCCGCCCCGGGCCGGGCCGCGCAGTTCCGCTCGGACACGGGTTCGGATCCCCAGCTCCGATTAGGGCGGTCGGGCCTCGGTCTCGCCCGCTGTTCTCCCCCCTCGGCCCCATCTCCCCGGCGGACGGTTTGTGGCCCGGCCCGTAGCAACAGCCCCGCCCGGCTCTCCCGGCTGCAGCGCGGCGGCCTCGGGAACACGGCGGGCGGGGGCGGCCAATGCCTCGCGCGGCCCCGTCTCTCTCACCCGTATCTTGCGGCTGATCTCGGTGCCGATCTCCATGGCCGCAACCTCCGAAGACTCCCGGCCGCCGCCGCTCCCGAGTCCCGCCCCAGGCCGGGCCGGATCGCCGCAGAGAGCGCGGCCTCCGCCAGCTGCGCCCCCTGTCGGGCAGCCCCGGAACAGCCAACACTACCCACGCCAGCCGGGCCGGGCCCGCCCCCTCGGTCTGCTCTGCCCCGCGGCCGCAACTCCTGCCTAGGGGGAGTTTGGCTCCGCCCCTGGGGGCCGTCCTTGTGCCGCCCCGCATTGATGCCTTGGCACAGAGCAAGTGGGTCCAAACACCGCGCCCAGTGCCTCGCCCTGCTCTCACAGCTGCTGCCCAGGCTCTCAAGGA
>ML686111.1:1389967-1480597 GCA_007922175.1 Pelusios castaneus
CCGCGGCCCCTTCCCAGCCCCCCCTTACCTGGCCAGAGGCCCAGAGCTGCAGTGGTGGCCAGCAGAGCTGCTCCTGAGCCAGGCCGCTCCCACCCTGAGAGCATGTTCAGGGTGGGAGATTTGAAATTCCCGAAGCTGGCTGCAGCAGGACAGGGTGGAACATGTGTTCTGCCCTAGTCTATGGCTTTGCTGGGCCCCCTGGGCGGAACGTACCGGAACGCAGCGTTCCGCCTCCTTTTTCTATTTTTAGGGGCCCTGGAATGCTGGCCCCTGAATATTGTGGGCCCCAGAACAGCGTTCCAGTGTGTTCCGGCTTACTTTAACCCCTGCTCTGTCCATGTCTGGGAGCTCGGGACTACCAGGAGGAAAGGGGGCAATGCAGGCTGCGGAGGGGCTGCTGGAGAGCTCTATGCGCCTTTGCTGAGCTGTGGCCATGTCCCGTGGTGTGAGATGCAAAAATAACACACAGATGAGAAACTGGGGAGTCGGAGAAGTCTTGGAGCTGCAACTTGAGAGCAGAATCACACTGAAAGCAGGACTTAGGAGCTGTAGCAATTAAAGTGGCACCAGGACCTAAAAGGGGGGGATTTTCATCCAGACATATTGCTGCAAGGAGGCACCCAGCAATTTTAGCTGGGCCCTGTAGTTGACACCACTGGAAAAACATATATTGAAAGAAAATATAATGTAATCTGGGAGGGACCAAATCACTATTGCATTAAGTGTCATGGTATCCAGGGAGAGTTAAGTTCCAGAGGGGTAGCCGTGTTAGTTGAGTTCAGCAAAACAAACAAGGAATCCTGTGGCACTTTTTAAAGACTAACCAATTTATTTGTCACATGAGCTTTCATGGGCAGAATCCCACTTCATCAGAGGCATCATGTGGGATTCTCCCCATGAAAGCTTATGTGACAAATAAATTGGTTAGTCTTTAAAAGTCCCACAGGGCTCATTTGTTTTGCAGAGTTAAAAGTGTAATTCCATGCCATGACATGCTGAGATTTCATTTAAGCTTAAACTTAACTCTGCATATTTTGGGATAATTGGAACATTCCTATAAACTTTTACACTTATGTTACTGATGTTTATTCTCAACACAAAATTCCTTAATCTAATATATTATCTTGGAATATATGTCTTGCAATGATAATCATAAATATGGCACGGTAGCATTAACATGGGTGGGAAAAGAGATTGGGCTCCAAATGGAAACAAGCTATGACAGAAACTATATTTGGGTGCAACACACTGAGGAAATAATTGAAGAGCAATTCCTCATAGTACGAATAATACTTACATTGTGTTGCCAAAAGTCAGTGTTCTGCTGAGTTACCTGCTGTTTACCTACTAGACCTGCAAGTTAAACCTGCCTAGAGTGTGGGGAAGAGTTCAGATTGTTTGACTGACATTTTCTGATAATGAATCAACATTCACTTAATGGCTTTGATTCCCCCCCCCCCTTTTTTCTTGGCCCCTCTTAAGTCTGTGCAACTGCTTTGCACTGCCCCACACAAGGGAGGACCAAAAGAAACCCAAACCCTAAACAAAAAAAGTTAATATGGGATCAAAACCTTCACTGGCTCCTGTGTTACCTCAGAAACTCAAATCATTTGGCTGTTAGGAGTTTTGCTTGCCTAACAAGAAAAGATTATTTCTACTGCTGAGGTAAAATCAATGTGGTATGCTTGCCTAATGGTTAATCAATCACAGAAAATACGATTACAGTCTGTCAATCAAGAAAGGACACACAGAACAGAAATTTTTTTGAGAACAAATGTTAACGTTAATTGGTTCTCACATTAATACAATGAAATCCGAGAGCTGAACATATTTTACCACAGAAATCATCCCCCATCTATCACAGTGAGTGTAAGTGCCAAATGACAATTATCTGGAATGCTGCTCTTCTATGAGACAGTATGTCTCAAGAATAGGGAAAACCTAAACAGTTACAATTAAAACAATATATGTACTTAATAATACCTCAATTACTTATCCTATTACTATCCTATAACTTTAATTATCTAAACATTCAGCAAATGGTGATCAGTCATTTGCAGAATGGCTAGAGGTGAGATCCTTTCTAGTTACACTTACACAGCATCTACCCAACCTTATTTGGCAGACAGCTTTTAAGCACTCATTTTACACACAACACCTTAGAGTTCCCTTCTGTTTTGCCCTTTTCATCTGTCAGGGCAAAAGATACTTTTTGGTTAAAGGCATATACCCGGGATTCTGTTAGCCTGCTCGTCCAAACCTAAAGTGTACCAGTGCTTTACCAATGTTTCTTTTGATCCTGCCTTTTCTGTCTTGCTCTGTTCTGCTTCTGGCTCTGGTATCTGGACTGTAGTGATGGCTGCTGGCCGTTGTTCTGGTGCTGAATGGTAGCTGCTGCATCATGGAGACCTGGTTAGTTTCTAGGGTGGAGGTCTGCAACCTGCAGCTCCAGGGCCACATGTGGCCTTTTGACTGCCCCCTTGTGGTCCCAGGCTCTGGGCCCACCCTGCCAGCAGGGGACCCTGTGGGTGGTTTTTGCCAAGCTCTGGGCTCCCCCCAGGCTACTGGGGGACCCTGTGGGGGGGCCCGCTCCTGGTTCTGGGCTTCCCCACTAGGGGACCTTGTGGCATGTGCCCTGGTCCAGCTCCTAGATCATCCCAGCCCCCACCAGGAGGCTACACCCATTGCGGCTCTCAAAACATTTGGTTATTGAAGGAATTTTTGAAAATGGCTCTTCTTATCTTTCGAGTTGCAGACCCCTGCTCTAGGGCTTCTGTGGTGCTCCACAGCTTATGTTTCTCCTGTTGCTCTGGCTATTTATAGGCTGAGACAGGGAGGGAGAGGAGGGGAAAGTGACATGCAGGAGGGGGCAGAGTTTGGAGATACCATAGAAACAAAAGGGCCCTTCAGAGAGGGGAGGGGGGAGGGGAGGAGCGATGCCCAGGAGGGGGCAGAGCGATGTTGAGGGAGGGGAGGGGTCAGCACATTTGGAGGGGGGAGGCACGTTCGGAGAGGGGCGGGGTGACGTTTGCAGAGGGAAAAGGGCATTTCTAACGAGTAAAATGGAGCTCTTAAGGTAGAACCTTAAGATAGAGTGCAAAAAAGCACTGAGGTAAGATGTATGTACATGTGTTCCTCCTTAAAAAGATATACGGGAGGATGAAATCACTGAGCCTAAATGCTAAATTTATTTATCACTTAAACCTTAGCACTAACTGCTTTATTTACATAGCACAATATATTTTTATTGCTGTCATCCTTCTGTGAGTAACCAACAGTCTTGCGGCTGTTTGTCAACAGTTTTACATCCTCTTTCAGGTTTTTCTCTCAGCTGCTTCTTTATTAGCTAATGAATTTTAAGTATTTTGGGGACAAAGTCTCTGACTCAAATACCGGTCTTGACCATTTTTGAGACAAATACTCTTGGTTACACCTGCAGATCTTCCCATTTATTCCCAGGGATTGGGATGTAATCCTTAACATTAACATACGGCTTTTCTTCCATTAAATGCTTTATAAACATGAACTAATTAGTCCCAATTTAGTGTGCCTGATCTTACAGTTATTAATTGCCAAATTCCTGTTGACTTTATCGGGGGCCTGTCTGACCGAGGACAGAGAGTTCTAGCTAATCCATTCTATAGCTATCCTGCATTTTGCTCCCCGGCCGAGCTGGTGTTGCTGAGAAGGCATCTGGACAAGGGCTGGGGTGCTTCCCAACCACTTTTGTTTTAAGTCAGAGGCATTCAAACAATGCACAACGGCCACTTTGTACCGTGCAACAACCTCATTAAAATGAAAGCTTAGAATATTTCCAGGAAGGTATAAATAAAACCAGCAGAATTGAAAGGCGCTTTCCTTTCATTGGAAAGGCATACAATCGACGATCACACGATTCAAAAAGAAAGGACTGCCTGCTGTTTGGTGCACACCCCTATTCCTTGCGATGCCCCTGTAGGTAGCCAAAGCAGCAGCTGTCCCGCGGCTGACATTCTCCCAGCCACGCATTCCGATTCCCTGAGGTAAGAGGCTGCAAGCACACTGGCTTCGCTTTAATCTTTCAGCGTATCCTTCCGCATGGATCGAGCCAGGGAACGCCTGCAGGAAAAGAAATTAAATGTGCACAGAGACAGGGTCGGCTGATTTGACATATTCCAGAGCACTCGCTGTGGGCTCAAGCAACGCAATACCCTGGGTGTCACATGAACGGTGCTGCTGCAGGTTTATTTTGCTGCAACGTTGTTCGCCTCCCTACCCAGTGGGCTGAGACCCAGTGGAATGATCTCCAGAGCAAGGGCTTTGAGACAGGAAGTGAGGCGTGTTTTCATCGCTCTGCGTGCTGAGCAGGCGAGGGCGGGGAGCGAGCAGCTGTTTCACACCAGGGGAACACAATAAGGCCGTTCCCCGGGAATTCAGAGGCGGTCGGTGGTTTCAGGGGCCGAGCGCTCAGCGGTGCTGATGAGGCATCGCAGCTAACGATGCGGGAAGGGAGCCTCTGTTTCTCTGGATCATTGCAACAGGTAATGGGGAAAGCTCGGGCACGGTGGGAAATTTTCTTTTTAGTTTTGCTCATTTAGGGTACACAGTTTCCGGCATTTTCTTTGAAGACACATAAAGGCAGACAGGAGAGGTGAGGTCAGCATTACTTACAGGGCCTCTTCGTTTCGGGGAGCAGAGGAAGTTGAGGTGTGCACATTTTGCCGTTGATTCTTGCACTCAGTCCCTGGAGTGGTACCAGAGCTTGATTGGTAAAGGTGTAAGTAAGTGACCTTCCTTCTAGGCTTCATCCTATATTTACAAAATAAGTTTCTATGTTGAAATACTGGGAACCTCTTTTCTCCTCCATACTTTGCAGTTTTATGTTGTATGCTGTCATTCGTGCAAACTGTCTGATGAAATGCTTTGCAAAGTTAAATGAAAGCTAATTATCGGCAGCAGGGAGGATTTAGGAGAAATGGGTAGAGAAAGATATTCAAATTGTTGGTACTTAGATTTGGCTCAAGGCCAGATTGGGCTAAAATCTAAACAAACTTTAAAACTATATGTGTAGTATGTATATGCATGTATGCAATTCAGCAAGTGATAGATACTCTTTTTTGGCTGTTGTATGAAAATTCTAGACCTCCTAAATAAAGACTTGTAATTTCATGAGTGAGTTGATTGGATTTGCAAGTCTTGGCATTTTAGTGCAGTTCTTTTTCTGCAAAGAAGCCTCCTAACAGTGCAGATACACGTGTTTAAAATAATGCATGAGACAGCGGACGGTAGCATGAAATGACAGCTGCCAATGAAAACAATACTGCACTGTTTGTAAGAATTGTGTTTGGCCAGCAGTAAATTATTTGAATTATTTCAGAACACTTTGTCTCTAATGTTCTCTTATTTGTTCAATGCAAGTGTATTTTATGGTATGTCAGGGGCTATATGTTTGATTTAGTGAATGATATGGCTTGAGAATGACATTAATGTAACTATTTAATTTCAGTATAGCTTGCCTAGTAATGATTTTAAAAAGTGAAACAAGCATGTTTGATAAGTAAGGAGAAATTACCAAAAAAACAAAAAACCCAGTTAAAGTGAAAATTGTTTGTCATGATTAGATAAACATGCAGAGAATACAGTATAGCCCAATGGCTCTGGCATGTTTTGAAAATTCCTTCTCATTTAACAGAGCAACACGCCTCATTTAAAATTACCTCATATGCATAGGTCTAGTTTGTCAAAGAAATACCAAAAGCAATGAGAATACAGGCAATCTGAAACTTCTATTAAGTACATTTCATTTGTCAATCACTCTAGTATTAGGTGTTAAGGGGTTGTGTGTGTGTGTGTTGTTTTTTTAAAGAGACTCCATAGATTTAAAAAGATTGAAAATCTTTTATGTTTAATTGTACCCCTTTAAAATTATGCTAAAACAGATTTAAGTTACTGACAAAAAGATCTGTAATTTGGTGTTTGGTTTTTGTCTTTGGTACCACACGGAACAGAGAAAAGTGCATAATCTGATGCACAATCTGTTTAATACCAAGGCACAGGAAAGTGAGCTAAGCGATCCACAAGTTTCGCGGCCAGGAATAAATCCACTGGGCGATTTGCCCTTAGTATGCAGGAAGCTCTGCAAGGTTCACTCTGTGGTGCTTACCCTGCATGCTATTGTTGTGTAGTAGGACTGAGCAGTTCAATGTGCAGAACTAACAGGAAACCCTGGAAACCCCCATCACCCCTAGGCTCTGCAAGGAAATCTAACTCCATCTATTATTATTCCAGGAACACCTAGACATATGAGAGACAATTTCTGATCCAACCTATCATAATTACTGCATAGACTTCTGTGGAAATTTGCCAGTAGCTAGGGGAAGTTTGTTGCATAGAATGGCACAACCATTAGAAGCATGATGATGCAAAAAAGGACACTGAGGGTTTGCTGATGTGGGGAGGCAAGTATGTCACTGAGGTATTGCTTCCCCTTGCTCTCTGTGTCATGGGGCCATCTGTCCCTTCTTGCCTACTTTTATTCCCCTCCATGGTGCCTAACAAAAAGGAACATGGAGCCCCGTATGAGTTTCAGTTATGAATTTTCCTGGATTGAATGATCCATAGTAAAGATAATGATCTTTTTCTATCTAATTTGAGTATTTTATTTATAGATTTTAAGGGACTAAAATAGAGATGTATTCGGAGTCTGCTTTCCCCATCAGAATTAATCTGTGTTATGGAAATATTAGTAAGGTATTTGATTTAACAAATTATAAAGGCAGTCTTTTCAGAAATCAAAGTCAATACATATAAAAAATATAATACTACCACATGGCAATCCAAGGAAATGTTGGGAAGACTTTGGTAATGAGGCGTTGATGTTTGATTCTTTTCTAACCATAGAAGAGAGAAATCAAGTGAAATATTTTAAAGGCGAAACAGTGTGTTGGATTTGCCAAACTTTGTTATGTTTTTGTCCACAGTGAATATTTGCTGCCAATATTTACCATACCATTGAAAAATAAGAGTTGCCGATAAATACTGACAGGTCCTTCACCACTGTGTTTGCTGATGCAGACATTTAATAACTGTAACCGTTCTTGATGTTGCAGAATATGTTGCCTGCAGCAGTCTAGGGTTTCATTGATGATTGATGATTCATTATTAAATTCCATAGTGTAGTAACTAGTTCCTTCAAGGCTAGCTTCTGGTAATACAGAAGCTATGCATATATTTTGATCACTACAGAGTTCCTATTTGCATAGGTACAGAGTTAATATTCTCCTGTTCCTAGTCACACACTTCATTTGTTTTCTTTATCTAATTAACTCTCACTTCATTCTGCTTTCCCGGGTTTTAAATACTGTTGGATTAATGTTACTTTTTAAAATTCCCTGTGTAATAGCTCTGATTATTATTTTCCTCCCTAACTTTAAAAAAACCCTTTTAAAGTTAAGGAATCTGCATTTAAAAGAAAAAAAAATCAGTCCCCTTTCTCCTGCTTCTAAACCCTAATCTTTCATTAAGAATGGCATATGCAGGTTTGTTTATATAAGAGAGGGGTGGCCAAACCATGGCTTGCATACAGCTCTTTTACAGTTAAAGTGTGGCTCACGGAGCCCCCGTTTCCACCGCATTCTCTGCCTAGAGGGAGGGAGTTCTTGGGGCTTCCCAAACAGGGTGTGCCTGCTGGGGCTCGGAACTTCAGCAGGAGTATGCCCCGGGAGGGCTGAAGTTCTGAGGCCGTCCTTCTCAGAGAGTAGAAGTGGGACCACCTCACCACAGGGCTGAAGCCCCAAGCTCTGGGAGGTGCACCCTGGCTCTCGAACTTTTGAAGATTGTCATATGTGACTCGGAAGGTCAGTAAGTTTGGCCATTATAAATGCTCATTATCATTGTCCTGAAGTTTCAGTTGAAACAAAACCACTGGGAAACTCGAGAAGGCCCCTCCCCCACAACAAAGCTAGACCTGTGGTGTCCAGGATTCCACGTGGGCACCAGAATGACATCATTTTGTGACACAGATTCCAGGAATATCACCCGCAGCAAATATAATACGAAAAATAAATTGCAGTGGAGGAATCAACCCATGTGTCCTGTTAACAGTGCACCAGATCAAAGGGGGACTCAGTTGGAGACCCAACTAAAGCAGGCACAGTCCATTTAAATGCTCTCCTCCATCGCCTTCCCCTTGTAGGCAAGGGCTGAGGCCTCTCTCCAGATTCACCAATCCCTGACATGTCAAGAAGCTGCTGTGGGTGACTTGCTCCCTCCCCGTAGACCGGCCTACTGTGTGTCTGCAGCCAGATACCTTTCAATATGAGCTCGACCAGAGCGTCCCCAGAGCCTGACGTCAGACAGCTGCTAGTCACCAACCCAGTGGGGATAGTCCCAGTGGAGGGGGAATGAAACTGAACAACCCCTTGAAGCCTCTGACTCAGGTAATCAGCATGTCCCTGTCCTGGGCAGTGTATTGTTTACTTTGGGCCGTAGCTTCAAGATTTATCTTTGGTTTCCTCCTTCCCAGGAATGTGATTTTATGTCATCAGTTTACTGTGCAAGGCCTGTGTTTGTCTAGCAGTTTCCATCACAATGGATCTGAAAACAGTTTATAAACCTTACTAATTGCCCAAACTATTTATAGATACAAAACATAGTAATCATTCTACAGACAATATTATTCTCTTAGAAAATGTTGATACCTTCACTTTAGAAAATGTGCCTGCATAACACAGCCAACATTGTAATAATGATATGCAGTTTATTGGGTCATCAGGAGAAAGTACTTGAGAGAGGGTTCTAGCTTTCCAGACTTTTTATGGAGGGCTTTCTGCTGTTAGGAGCCAGCATGAAAATGTTTGAAAGGAGACATGGAGCAATGGACGGTGTGAAGGAAATTGTTAGGGTTTATAGGTTTCCTGGAAGAAGACCCTTTCTGAGAAGATTTAGAAAAGCATTGCTTCAACCACTACAGAAATGTAGTCCCTTGGGGAAGAGGGAGACACACTATGGCAAGTACCGGCAACCTGTAACTTCAGGGGGAAACAAAGGAGTTGGAATATAACAAACTGAACGGGAATCTGGCTAGGATTCCCTCCCTCCACCTTCAAACCAAAACAAAAAACCCATCACTACACAACACCCCCAAACTACAGTATTTCTAATGACCCTATGTTCCCCTAATAATCCCCTGCATTTTGTCGGAGACAGCATCTCCAGTAGTGTGGTGCTCCAAGAACAACACAGGGCAGGCACCCCCTGGCACATGTGCCGACAGTGGCACACAAGCCCATTTGGAGTGGCACGTGGCACACTCTGCAGTGCCTCACAAATTGCCGCTCCTGCCATGGAAAGTCACCACCGGCGGCTTTTTTCGGCCGCAGCTGGGGCATGCGGAGTCCCCACCATGTCCATGCCCCAGGCATGCTGCAGAAAGAAGTTGCCTGGCATGGCTCCCCTCCATGGTGCACCGTCACCAAAAGGAGCCACTCCAGCAGCTTTTTTCTACAGTGTGCCTGGGGACCCCTGTCCCCAGGTATCCTGCTCAGAGGAGCCTCTCCAGGCACCTTCTCTCCATCAGAGGCTCCCTTCAGCAGCATGCCTGGGAAATGCCTCCTCGCACACCAGCTGTGGCTGCTGCTGAATTTTCAGGTGGCTGCTGCTTTTTTTAAAGGGAAGGGGGCCGCCAGCACTGGCTGAGGGTTGGGAAGGTGGGGCTGGCTCAGGGGTTGGCAAAGGTTGCTGAACCCTGAGGTCGTGAGTTGGAGAAAATAGTGCCACCTAGTGATTCTCCCTCCCAAATTCTGGATGCACCAAGTTCCAGAGGAGTAGCCGTCTTCAGCAAAACAAACAAGGAGTCTTGTGGCACTTTTAAAGACTAACAGATTTATTTATCACATAAGATTTTGTGAGCAGAATCCCGCTTCAGAGGTGTTTCCTAGAGGTGTCTCACCACAGTAATGATCCAGTTTATGAAATACCTAGCACTTTTAGAACCCTTTTTATCTGTAAAGCATGTTAGTAGCATTTGGTAAAAATTAATTATGCTATTTGGCAGGTGACTAAGACAGTGCCATCCATGAGGTTCTGTCTTACCAAAGGTCATTCCAAAAGTCCATGACAAACCAGGAATCGTGGTTCCTGTTTCACTGTTCTAAACCATACACAAAACTCTCTCTAGTGGAGAAGAAAAACGTTGACCATGTAGATTTAGAACACACGTTTGGATGTGGATTTCCCATGGTTCCAATTCCCCTGTCAAGGAAATCACTTTTGGATTCTCTCCCTTCTCCTTTTTAGAGCCGCTGTGGAAACTCAAGTTAGAGCTTGGCGGAGGACCTGCTCTTCTTTAATGGCTGCTGCTGCCGGCTGATTGGCTGGAGACTTCAGGACTCCTTATTCTTTGGAGAAGACTCCTATTTCCCTTCTTTGTTTTCCTATGTGGTGATAGGTTTTGATTACTGTGCGTGGGGAAAGATGCCATTACCTTTTGGGCTCAAATTGAAACGAACTCGACGTTACACAGTTTCTAGTAAGAGCTGCTTGGTGGCCCGCATCCAGCTGCTCAACAATGAATTCGTGGAGTTCACTCTTTCTGTAGAGAGCACTGGCCAAGAAAGCCTGGAGGCTGTGGCTCAGAGACTCGAACTGCGAGAGGTAAGCAAATCAGCAATTAGGTGGCCATGACTTCTCCTTCCATCCCTTAAAAGGGGTTACCCACCATATGATTCCTTACCACCGTAGACAACTATACTACTTTACCAAAGTCTCTCCTGTTTCAGCCATCCCAGCACGCTTCTTCAACTCTGAATGCTCTGCTCCACAGTGGAACATGGATGGCTTCAAAACCGATTGTCACAGTTTACATTATTGGGTTAGAGAATGGGATGTAGGGAGCAGCAGTACATCATGTTTCAGCCCAGGAGCTTAGAATGCCAGCCGAAAGAACAATGTTTCATTTGTTAAACTCTGACAGTGCTCTCAGCACTGTACAAGGCAATTCATGACCATTCCTGCCTGAACAGATCATAAAAGAGGAACACAGGTAACAAAGGAAGTAGTGGGGGATTTGGAGAGGGGTTAATTTAGAGTCTGGTTATTTTTCCTTTATTCAGGTAAGTGTTTATAGCACTTACATGAAAGAAGTGGCTCTTTAAGAAAGAGGTATTAGGGTCCTAGGGCACGGGTGCGAGAAGAAAAACCTTGGTACTGGGGATTGGGTATGAGCAAATACACTCATAGAGTGTTCAGACTATATAGCTGAGTTAGGGTCTGGCCCCTTAAAGGCTTCACTGGCCAGGTGCAAATGCTTGACTTCCACTAACAGTCCAGGTATTTGCATGTACACATTTAGTTTTAAAAACCAGATAAAACACTTTGGAGGACTCTTCAGTAACTCAGATTTACCTCTGTCCCACACAAATCTGACGCTGTTCCCTCTTTTGTATTTCCATTTATTTACATCTGAAATGCTTTATTGTGAAGTTGAGCTTTGGTAAGGATATTGCTTCACACAGATCTGTTTTTTAAGGGATACATTTATTATCCTTGTAACTTCATTAGCTTTAGTGTAGTGGTACGAGAAATGAATTTGACCCCAAGGGCTGGATGCTGTTGATACAATTTGGAAATGGGCACATTTTCCAGTGTAACTTCTTGCAGTAACCAATGTATTGTGTATTTTATGAAGCATTAATCTGACTGTTTGGGGTGAAAAACACAAAATGGGCATATGTTGCATTGTAATATGTTGCATTGTAATACATTATAAAAGATGTCTTTGAATACTACTCTGTACAAGAGACAAACATAGACAAAGCCCCAGTCTGTGGTACACAACAAAATTAGAAGAGGAAACTGGATAGGATACAGGATTAATCTTGTTAGTTAATTAATAACTTGTTGATTTAAAAAAATACCATATTTCCAACTTCAAGCAGCTGCAATAATTATTGAGCAACCAAATTTAGGGCTCAGTCCTGTTACTACTGTACACCACATTAATTTAGGACTGCGCAAGGCATTAAAAGCATTATACAGTAGCAAATATTTGCAGGAATGGCCTCATAAACTGAATTAAAAATGTTTTGATAAGCATAATAACCCTCCCCCCAGTACAAATCCATTGATTTGTCAGCACTTACTGTGGGCTCCATTAACTTCCATCTGCCTCCTTGTCATTTGCCATCAGTTGTCTTTTTAAACCTTGTGCTTCAAATTTTAGCATACTGTGTACTTTTATCCAACCATTTCTAATTCACTGTCTTGTGTTCTCACCATGCTATGTTATGCCTAAGAAAAAAAATACAAAAAAATAGTTATGTTGGGATTGTGGTGGTCTATATCATAGCAGTCCAGCCCTGATGGGCCGTGTATTTGTTTCTTAATAGAGTTTAATGACATCTAAAAGTACGTGGATTAAATCAGGGGTGGACAAAATTGGCTCACGGTTACGTGCCAACAATTTTACTTTTGGTCACCAGATGGTGCTCCTCCATTTCATTTCTGCAGTGGAGCTAAGTGCCAGGCTTCCAAAACAGGACACTATTGCAACCAGAAATATTGATTTTTTTCGAGGCCTGGATTAAATTGACAATCAGAGCCAATTTACATTAGCAGGTGGAGACCTTATCATATCTGGTCTGCTAAAGGTTGTATCATGGACTTGGTCTCTCACAGCAACCTTTTGGGATGGGACAGATCCTTGTGCTTCAGTCCTCAGCAACTAGGAAGTCATTAGCACAGATCTAGCTGTGGGAACCCCAGCCCTCTAGCTGAGTCCTACTCCCTCTGGGGTTCTTATAGATCCCAAAAGCAACAAAGGAAAAAACCCAAACTACTGGAAGTTGTCAGCAGGCCACCTTCCTGCAAAGGGCCTCCAGTAGTGTGTAATACAGTTCAGCACCCTCTGGCAAGTCACACAGAGGAGATCTAAAGCTGCCATTCAGGATCTGGCCCACCTTCCACTCACGTGGTTCAGAGTGACCACCATGGTTTTGCAAGCAGCCTTCATCCTTAGCTACACTCCTCTACAAAAACTGAGGACAGGAACTCTGTTCTTCCTGCAGTACTGCACCCAACTGAGCTGGGCTTCTCTCTCTCTTCTTTTTTTAAGGGCCCTTCCTTCAGGTTCCTAATGCTTTGCACATGCAGCAGGGCAAGGCTGCTTAAATCTATAAATGCTCTTCAACCACTCCTTGTACAGTGCAGGATTTGTATAGTCCATCACAAGTAGGGCATTACCTTGCTTGACCTACTCACGCTTATCAAATCATTTACCTGGTGCTGAAGTGTTGGGGGAGGGGTTGTACTGAAGGCTGGCAGTACACCTAGTGATGATACACTGGACTATGCTGCCTGATGGTGAGAGTCTGTGGTTACTCTGCCTAGTGGCTGGTAGGGGAACTTGGACCATGCTGCTCCATCCCAGGCCCTTCAAAATAATGGTTCAGATAAATGGCCTGGGGCAAGCCCCCTTCTGCCTGTTCCTGGGGTCTCTTCTTACTCCATTTCCTGTTCCTTCTTCTGCAAGAGGGGGTCTGCCTTTGGGTCCTCCTTGACATCCCCTCAAGCTGTCCTTCAGAGCATCTTCCTCTATCTGCAGTGACTCATCATTCTCAACCCCCGCAATTGAAAGGCCTGCGGCTTCTTTGTGAGGCCCAGTCCCAGCTGCTTGGTGCCCCCTCACTTCACCAGTGTGGGGCAGGTACATCCCATCACACGGAGATTCAGTGAAGGACATGCTCAGCTACACTATTATCTCCACCCCTTTGGTTTTGCTCCTGAAACATTCAGAAAACGATGGCAAATTCTGCCTCTGAGATTGATGTATCGTGTCCGGGGAGTGCAAACCAGACTGCTGAACTTTCATCAGATTATTCTGGTAACACAGCCTTGCATGGTTATTTTGGCAAAAAAATGTGTTGTAATGAAAGGGAGTTGAAGATGGGATATAAATCACCATTCTCAAACATTCCCTCAAAGTGTTATTTGCCTTTAAATGCTTTTAAGTTGATGTCTTGTCAGATTTTCCAAGCAGTCATTGACTGACCCTTGACTGCTTGTTAAATACAAAGCCTACATGAAGAAAAATTTAATATCATGAAAAGTAACAAGATCAGAAAGTGGTTCAGATATTGTATATGGGATATACATATTTGATGCCTGATTTATGCATGCAACCTTAACAAATAGCTTTTTGCTACAAGATTTTTTAAATCTATATATTGCAAAGGGCAAAGAATCAAATAGTAAGGTTTCTGAATTTTTTATTCACCTTCTGTTTACTTCATTGCATTATTTAGTTGCTGTATACAGGATTCTGAGGAACAGCTTAAGGGTTTTGTTTTAATACTATCTTTATTTGTATTTATTTTTTTTAAAACTGTAATGGAGGTAACTTCATAAAGAAGAATCAGTGTTTATGCCACTCTGTAATTCACTAAACCGGTGGTTCTCAACCTTTTTTCCCTCGTGACACACCTGACAGATGATGTTCCTCTGCATGACACACTAGAATTTGCCGGTGGTGGTGGCACTGGGGCTGGGAAGGCTTGGGAGGCTGCGGTGCTCTGAATACAGCACTCTGGGACTTGGCTGGGGGCAGAGTCAAGCCAATGCTGGCTGGTGCCCTGGTGATCTGGCTTGATGGGGCCGGGTTTATTTTTGTGGAGCAGGTGCTGCCCCATGCCCCCTGCCTCCCATCCCAGGATCTTTGGGTTGCAGCCCCTAAGTCCCTTTACTCATCTGGCCCTGGCTTCTGCCTGTGTTGGCTGTTGAGGGAAGCAGAGAGTAGAGGACAGCAGGAGCCCCACACTGGCTCCAAGCTGAGCTGCCAATTTTCCGTGACACACTTCCCAGCTCTTCGCAACACATTCTTGTGTCCTGACACAGTGGTTGAGAACCCCTGCAATAAACACTGGCGTTTGCCAAATCCAGCCTCTCTATAGGTGAAGTAGTATGGTGTAGTAGTTAGAGTACAGAAGTAGATGTCAGGAGACTGGAAGCTGTTGTTGATGTCATCTTTTAACCTGTGCGTTATAAACTTGTTTAAAAAAAATTATGAAAATATATTGGATTGAGGAGAGTATCTTGTGATATTCCCAGAATGTGACTCAGAGGCAACATAAATATAATCCAACTCTCTTAAATCAAACATTCTGGGCAGAAAGCCAAGTAAAAACATACCTTCATTAAATTCACCCTTCATAGTGCTCCAGTGCAACTATTTTTATACTGTTAAAAGAAGAAATATAACAAAACCCAGGAGCTCTCTTTATCACAAGAGACAGTCCCAATCTTGCCGATCTGAAAAAGGATGAAGTTGTTGACTGCGACCAGAATGAAAGTTGTGTGTGTGTATGCATACGCATTTGTCTGCACATTTACACACAGCGCACCTCTGGGGCATGAGTATGAGCAATAGACATTTAAAAACAGAAACATCTTTTAACTGTTAATACTGTTAGCCATTTTTAAGAGAGTTGGGAATGTCTATATTTTTTAGTTTTTTTCTTTATTTCTGTTTTCTCATGATTATGACATTTCTCTATCAAAATGAGAAATGAAGAGGGCAAATCCTGCTGATCTCACAACTCCAATGAAGTCATACTCAACTTATTTGTGGGAGGTGAATATTTGGCCCCAAGTTTTGAACACTGTGACAAGGGAGTCTGTCAAAAGTTGATGAGAAACTCCTGGAGAGGGTTGGAAGTGGTATATACTGATATTTATCTTGGGTCTGGTGGGAGAGAGAAAGGATCAGGACAATGCAGATGTCAGCGAGACAGAAATCAGAGAAATTTGAACTGTGCAAATTTTGCTGCTCAGTACCTGTAGAATATCAGATCCTCCTCAGAGGAAATACATTTTATATTCTGTGTAATTATTTTAAAATGTTTGTTTGTTTAGCAGAAAAATAGCCAGGTAAAGGCTGATTTAGGCTATTCACCCAAATGCTATTGCAGAGTTGTTACTGACTACTAATCAAAACACGCATAAGAAACAGGACCAGATCTACAGTGACTGATAGATTGAGCTTGGTGGCAAGACCATGAGTGAGGTTTGGCTAACATAATCCCACCCATGCCCACCAGGAAGGGATAAGTAAGTATGACCAGATCTTTGAACATTAGCAGTACTGAGTACAAACCTGGGAGAGAGAGACAAATGTTAGGGCCCAATCCTGCATTCTGCCTGGCTGGAAGATACTGCTACTTACTTCTGGTTGTTAAAAATTGGCATTTGAACTAACAAACTGTATGCATAACATACAGGACTAAGACCGTAAGGGCTTATGTGTTACACGGATTTCTTCTTAGGGAATCTTTTAATAAACCCGTCAGAATTATGGCAGAATTGATTCTATCCCAAAGCATATTCTTTTGACCTGTAACTCAGTAACAATAACAACCCTAGAGCTCCATATCTGCTATCATCCTGGATGAAATTGGGGGCAGAGCAAGATATGTTAAGGCCGGTAGATCAGCAGTTCAGGTTTAGGCTGGGGATGGGAGGTTTCCTCCAGTGCCTGTATAAAATAGCTGTGTAGATTGAAGGTGTAGGATTTGTCCCCATGTATTCATTTACTAAACATAAAATGGATAAAGCTATTCTTTCAAAACTGATTGGTATGCATGGAGCTTTAACCTCCTAAAAGCTAAGGAATTCACTAAGTCAGAACGTGAAAATAACATGTCGTTGTCTATTTCAGAATCTATGATTGCAATATAGTTTGAGTAATTTATACTACAATATGTTGCATATGCAACATCTCTTTGTATAATGGATCCTAGAACAGGATTTTTTGTACTCTTGAAGCACAGTAGATTGTTTTTTAATATTAGCTGAGGTATGTTGAATATTTTTGCTTTTCTATATGTGAAGAAATGCCAGAAATTGAGAAATTCGAAGAATAAGTATTTTTAACGCTTGTGAGTATGTGTGTAGTACAGAAAGTAAGATGATTCCTCCCCTCTTGACCAGAGAAGTAAAGTGACATGCAATAAAAATTAAGAGCTACAATTTTTAGCCATTTGGGGAGCTGTTTTCTATTAGTAAAACAAACAAGGAGTCCTGTGGCACTTTTAAAGACTAACAAATGTATTTATCACATGAGCTTTCGTGGGAGAAAATCCCACTTCGTCAGTCGCTTTGAGGATGGGGAACTTACAGAATGGGAGGAAATTAAATGCAGGGAAGTGTATGAAATAGGATCAGGTCAGGCTGTAACAGCAAATCAAAGTAGATGTTAACATTCAAACACAAATCAGAGTTCTCTTTCTCAGTAATGTTCTGGTTGGTTATTTGAAACATGTGCTTCTGACTTCATCTTTGGTTGTCTGCTAGCTATTCATCTGCTTCTGGTACAGCAACAGTCACTCCATGCCTGTCTTCCCCTTCAGAAGAAAACTATTGCAGCCATGTCAGTTCAAGGAGGGAAGGCAAATAGATACTCTGCTTGAGACTTTATGGCTATGTCTAGGAAGCTTAATTCGAACTAACTTAAGCCATGGCTACACTAGGCTTTCATTAGTTAGAATTAAGGGCTTCCTTAATGCTATTCGAACTAAGGGTTAATTCTGACTAGTTAGTTCGAATTAACCAGTGTGGCCATGTCAGTTCAAACTAACCGGCCCATTGAACTCAAAGCAATTCGCTAATTCAAACTAAGCAAGTGCCATGAATGGTACTTGCTTAGTTTGAACTAAATTTTGCTAGTTCAAATTAAGTTGATTCTAACTAACTAAAATGAGTTCGAATTAGTTAGTTCAAATTAACTAATTAAAACTAACTTTAGTAAGTGTAGACATAGCCTGTGTGGATCATATTTGATTAGACCAGAGGCAAAACTGAGATTGTAGCAAAGCAAAAAATCCTCAATATATTGCTTAGAGGGATTATTAGTAACTTATTTGTTGTAAATAATGATTATGAAAGGTATCTTGGAATAATTGGGAAACATTCATCTGGGGATTAGAAAAAGATTTATATTCTGAAAGGACTGCTTTCCGTTTGCAGGCATTGGGTCAGAATTTCCAAGACTGGGGCCTTGCTTTGATCATTCTTTTCCATAGACATTTAAGAATGAAATTAAGAATTCATTTAAGAATGAAATTATTTTAACCATTTTGTGAATTCGTAAGTTTGTTATAAACAGAAGTGCCCCAAGGGAATATTTCAAAGTATTTCAGTGTTGATGTTGCTTTTGATAGTATTATATTTGTGTACAGCTTTATCCAAGATAATCATTACAGCAATAATATTGATTACGCCAGATAAATTAGTCCTTTATCTGGATTCCTTAAATTTATTTTAATTCAAATGTAAGGAATTGTTTTCATGTACTGCTGAATGAATCAAATCTCTCATGCTAGCTCTGCTACAAAAAATACCAGTCACAGAAAGACTGTTAATTGCTGTAATATAAAAGTATCTCCGGATGGAAAATTCACCAGAATAGGTGGGATCTTTCCTATGGAAATAGGAGTTCAAACTAAGAAGTGTTCTTTGTTAACGGTTAAATTGGGCTTTAAAAAATAACTTCATAACTGAAGGCCCTGCTAGTTAACTTGGTTGTTTTCTCTCTCTCTGTTGTGAAGGAAGCAAATGAAGGAAAATAGGGTGGTCATCTTATAAAATTAGTCTGGAGTGTTGTTCCATGTGTATATGGTATTTTTGAGGCAGACACCTTCTAGTTAATTTCCAAAGGGGTAGCCGTGTTTGTCTCTTGCAGAAAACCAACAGAGTCCTGTGGCACTTTTAAAGACTAACAGATTTTCTCCCACAAAAGCTCATGTGATAAATAAATCTGTTAATCTTTAAACGTGCCACAGAACTCTGTTGTTCTTCTAGTTAATGTAATTTGTTATGGTTTTAGCCACCTGAAGAATAAGGTTCTACTTCACTGCTTCAATGCATTTTATAAGGCCTTAGATATTTAGCACTCCTTTTTCTAGCTTTCATCATGAATGTTCTTAATATCTTATCTGATTACTTTGTATGTCATAAAATATGCAGTAGCTTGTTGAAGATTTTTTTTTGCCATAGCTAATTAGCTATATGTGACAATCTGTAGTCCAAGCTATTCAACTTCTACACTGGCAATTTAGGTTGACTTAAGTAGCCTTAAGTCGACCTAAATTACTCCCCGTCCACACTGGGCTTTCATTTAGTCGACTTAAGAAATTCCTTAAGTCAATTTAATGAAAGCTTAAGTCAACTTAGTAAGAACCACTGGTTAGGTCGATCTAACCCTTAAGTTGACTCCTTAGGTCGATTTAAGCACAATGTGGACATGGACTAACCCTCAAGTCGACTTTATTAAGTCAGCTAAGGGCAGTTAGGTCAACTTACTAAGTCCACATTCAGGGTAACCACTTCTTTAAGTCGACTTAATAAGGTCGACTTTAGGTTGACTTAAAGTCGACTTTATTAAGTCGATTTAATAAAGTCGACCTAACTTTTTCTAGTGTAGACATAGCCCAGGAGAACTGGGTTGTGAAGTCCTAGAAAAACAAAGCTTTTTTTGATACTTGCCTTTAGAGTCTCTTGAAATGTATAATCAAATCTTGGAAATACTGCAAGGGCTGTAGTGTTCTTGTAAAGGAAGTTTACATTCCTAATTACTGACACATTATTTATACAGGTTGGTCTCCAAACAGCATAAACACTGACTAGAAATGACCTCAAGACATTGTACTAATGTATTCTCCCACAGAGTAAAGATAAATAACCTCTATAAAGCAACTTTCAGCTTGAAGGATTTAAAAATGCTTTACAAACTTAAGCTGATATACAAACAGCCTAATTCACAGCTGGGGTGACTCCATTGGCTTCAGTGGAGTTAAATGAGGGATGAATAGCATGTAAGGATTTCTTCACCAGACACTTAAATGAAAGGCAACAGCTGATTAACAACAACAATACACAGCAGTTTTGGACAGAAAGGGAAGAGATTCATGCTCAGTTTTCCTGTGGCCTCTTAACAGACCATGACGTTAGCGAGATCTTGGCTTTATCTTTCATGTACAAGGAAGAGCCTCCAACAAAACCTTGCCCTTAGCACCATTCGTTTTCAATTAACCAAGAAGGTACAGTAGACCACAATCTACTATATCTTTTCTTCTGTCCATGGTGCAAATGCTGACCAAAGCCAGCTGCGTAGCTTGTGAAGTCGGATTGCCTCAAAGCAAGGTGGCATTCAGCAGAGGCAGCCTTTTCCCACCTAAAATTCTGGTTTCCATATTAGTATTCATCTCTAGATCTATTTCATTAGTTCCTTTTATTTTACTGTGCATTCTTTTTCAGCTGTTACACAATTACATAGGAGCCTTTCTGTAAAGCAAAAGTAATTAGCTGGAAAGTAATTAAGTAGGAATTCTACAGTTCTTTTTATCTAGGTTTGATTTTCTGCCCAGGGGTTGGATGACAAATACATTGCTAAAACAAAAAAACCTAACTATAGTGTTAAAATATGTTACGCTTCTACGATTAAGAATTATGTCATGTCTCTTTTTTAGGATTGTGTAATGTCTTGTGGTACTAATAATAGACTTTTAGCAATGAGTAAAAAATTATTCTATTTTTAATCAGCGCCGGTACTCCAGAGTGCACTACCCCTTCTGTGAATTCATAGGGCTAAATGCTGCCCTGGAAGCCAAAAGAATGCTTGCATGTGAATCGAGACAGGATTTGGCACAGTGTTTTATTTGGCTTTAATCTGTTTATTCTGGGCATTGAAGTGTAAACATTTTCAGGGTGGTGGAGGAAAGTAGCTTAAATGCACATAGTTACACTAAATCATACTGAAGAATGGACTCCTTTCCTTATTTGTGGTAATAACTATTTAGATCTGTATTTGGGTAGTGACATACATGGCCTGCTTTTTAAAGAAATGGAGTGGGAATTTCAGGCAGTCAGAACCTCTGAAACACCGGGCTGCTTATTCAATATCATTTTAGGTGCCTGTTTTGAGCCTGACAGGTTTGCAAATTTTGGCATATTTAACCCAAATCTCAAGGTTTTTTTCCTCCCTTTAAATTATACTTCATTTTCTTTTTTATGGTTTAGATAAAGGCTTCAGATCAAACCAAGTCAAACGATTTTCTGGGGATTGTTACATATGTCCAGTGGGTAAATTCCCATATGTGTTCACCTGAGTTGCGGGGTCAGGGACACTCACACAAAATTTTGACAGAAGGTTGCAATGGTTCAGTAGCAGTTATCAAATATTTTTAGGTTGCAGTGTTCGGCTTTAAACATTGCATTGATCCTAAAGATTAGTGCTATTCCCTAGTTAGCAGTTACTGTACTGCTGAGCCAGCTAAATGCATTAGAACTCGGGCAGATGGACTGGCCCAGTAGTAAGAGTAGGCTTAGATATGCAAGCTTATCACAACAGCAGATGGGATCTGAAGGCTCTTCTTATATACTTCTAACTATAACTGAGGTAAGAGCTTGTGTTATTGTAGCTGTATTCTTGTAGTTCATCTATCTTAGTTTGTTTTGAGGTAATTATACCTAAAACAATAGTAAAAGGACATTGAGGTAGCAAATTGTAGCACTCAGAAATTAGGAAATGCCATAATTAAAGGCCCCTTTTGCATGCTGTGGGCTTTCTGTACAAAGTCAAACAATTAGAGTCTTAGACCATGGCGAGCTGGGCTGTGACGCTACCCCACTAGCTGCAGCAGATTACCTGTCTGTGTGTAACCTGCTGATGCCCATTAACAGTTTAAGTGGTTTGAGTGAGTCCCGTTTTAAAGAGGGCTCAATTAACGCACTCTAATGAATTGCTTATGAGCATCCTCAGGGTGCATGTGCACAGTAGTCTGCTGTAGGCTAGAGCGGGGCATACGGACATCCCGGCTTGCTGCAGACTAGCTGTTTGTGGAAATAAGCCCTTTAATTACCTGATCACCTACAATTTTTTCCTCAGGCTCCATGCCTCATTCAATGCACATGATGGACGTTGGTGGCTCACTCAGTAGGTAGTTATTAAGTACTTTTAATCCTCTTAATTCATTGTGTGGCCCTATGTGTTATTTATTGCACACCATCCAAACACTGCATTGAATCCAAAATTATCATCTTCCTGTGCTTTTTTTTTTTTCCTACAATGCTTTCATCATAGTACCTTAGGCCCAAATCCACAAAAGGATTTAGGCATCACGATGCTGAGTATCATAGAATCTGACTTTTAGATCCCTAGCAAATAACAGCATACCAATGTAATCCACGATGCCCGAGTTAGGCATCCAAGTTCCCTATACAGTAAAGGGGGAAAGAGAGGCAATTTAGACTGTGATCTACAAAGCCAGCATATTATACAGGGAGCCAGCTAAGTTAGCGGTGATTAGAGCACTCACCTGCAAGGCAGCAGGTCCTTGTTCAAATCACTTCTCACTCTCATGAAGAGTGGGGTTTAAACTGAGTGAATCCCCCATCTATTCATGCAACCACAAAAGAGACATCTCTGACAAGTCTACATCCTGGACAGATTTAAAGTCCCTTCTTCAAAGCACGGAGGCTCTAACGGTTCCTAGTCAAATAGTTTTACAGTTTTTTTTAACATGGGCAAACACGTTTTCCTCAGCTCTTTCTCAGGAATGGCTGATGCATTTAGCATTTGGGTTGGGGGTGGGGTGGGGTGAGTGGTAAAGGATCACCTTGAGGCAAGCACCTGACACAGGCCATTTCAGCCCAGGCAGTTAACATTGTAAGTTATTATAAGATACTGAAAATGTGGTCTTTTAAAGGAAAGACTTATGCAGTTTGTGTTTCTGCCTACACCATCTATAATGTGTGTGTGTGGTGCGTGCGTGCGTGTTTAAAAAAACCCCAACCCCCCACCACTTGGGAAAATTCCTTAGTACCACCAATACCTATGTACAATATTGATGTTTATGTTAATCACCATGATAATAAAAGTACTGATGGTTTGTCTGTTTTTTGTCACAGAAAGCTGACTGATCTTTTATATCTACCTTTATGCTTATTGAAGACCCAATTCTGAAATTGTTACTCACAGGAATAAGGGCTGCCAGATCAGATATTACTGATCATTTCTTGTATGGTGTGAAATTTAGATTCAAATAAGTCTTATTCAGCATCATGAACTGTAAACTCTGAGCATCAAGCATATTACTTACTTCTGCGACTGGGCTCATCAAAGTCGAGGAGACTGCTAACAATAATAAAAGTTGGTCATGTTTTGGGAATAGGGCCATTAATTTATGAGACAACCAAAAGTATTTTATTGCACTACCTGGCTTTGTTTTTTTGTTTCATAATATTTATGATATTACTCTTAAAAATACTTCAATTCTCCTGGCAGTTCTGAATCCTAAAGACTATAAGTTTATAAAGTCTTCTTGCTGTTAAATTGTTATAATCGTGGATCTCTAGCTTTTTTTCACGCTACATACTCTTTATCTGGCACTGGAATACTGACATGATTTGATAATCGAATTGCTTCCGTCTTTTTCAGATTACTTATTTCAGTTTTTGGTATTACAATAAGCAGAACCAGCGCCGCTGGGTAGATTTGGACAAGCCTCTGAAAAAACAACTGGATAAATATGCATTGGAGCCAACTGTGTATTTTGGAGTGGTGTTTTATGTGCCTACTGTTTCTCAGCTTCAGCAGGAGATTACCAGGTAAACTACGTGTGTTTTTATGTTCAATTTTTAATATTCTAACGTGTTTGGTTCATCTTACAGGTAGATATAATTTCCTCGTTTCCAGCCTTTGTAAAAATGGAAATGCAGACTTAAGGCAGAAACTGTGGCATTTATTATCCTCTTATATATTCAGAATATATACATATGGATTACTCTTTGAATGAATTTTCCCAGTGATTTTATGAGTCCATTGGAACCTGGTAAAGTTATTCACAGACATGCTTGCACGATTAGCCTTTCAATTATTATAGTCTTTTTCTTTCAGAGCAATACGTTGTTTCAAGAAACCAATCCAATATGCACTGTCTGAAGAGTGATAGAAGCAGGTTGTTCTGTAGTCTGATAGCACTCTTATGCATTCATAAACTGTATTTGCCAAGTACCAGCTAAATCTGAGTGTGTGATTATAGACAGTAAAGATGTATATTAGATAGGAAATTGTGCATCAATTTCCACTGTTGCTTTGTGAATTTACTGGCCCAAGAGCCAGGAAGTGCTGTTAGTTGTATAGGAAATCCAGTTCAGCATGTTCACTGATCAGCTCTTCACATGGTGAATATTAGTCTGGCTTCCTGCAGTCTGTTAACTTTCTATAATTCTTTTGATTTTTACAGTCAAAGGAAATAAAGGATGTAAATGAATTAGGATACGCTCTGTACAAATAGAAATAAAAAACCCTGAATCTTTTCATAAAGCCAAATTTTAAACATCCAAACCAATGGACCAAGATTTATTTCTGAATAACCTTGTGCCAGCTGCTCTTCTGCTTCTTTCTTCTTTTCTAATGTACATAAATGTTTATACCAGTGAGACTTTTTTCCCACTTCAGCTGAGTTGCTTCTAATTTATACCAGTTTGATTGAGACCACATTAAGATCCTATATTTCTGTCTTGCATATGGATGTTAGGAATTCCCTTTTTCTACAGAGTTTAGTAGGAAAAGACTTAGAGGCTGTATTGCGGTTACTATCTGTGGTACATTTCTTCTCCCACAGAAGTGGAATATATTTATTTTAACATGCACTGCTGCTGTTCATGAGTTTACTTTTAACTATTAGACAGAAGACTAAAATTATTTTCTTGCTGTATAGACCCTTCCTATTTGTGACAGTCTTGGGTCCTGTTCTTTTGGGAACAGCAGCCTTGATATTTCTATGAGTGTTCAGTAGATGAGGGGCTGAACACTATAGGGGCAATGCTTCAAAGGGACTTGGGAATGGGAACTGCACATATTGTTAACATATAAGGAAAAGTAAGGGCTGGCAGAACCCAGAGGAGAGTGCTAAGTTGGATAATACGCTGAGGTTTTCAGGGAGCTGATACCCAGTTAAGCACAAGCAAGATTCCCTCACTGAAGGCAGAAGGGTAACAAGATGCCTGTCAGTCCTGAGTACCCTGAGGACTGTCACAACATTTAAATACAGGCTGCCATGGATGCAGTAGAGTGTCTCAGGATACATCCTGCAGGTCCAAAATATTATACAGTGTCATGCAAGTCCTGTTGACTTTGGTTCTTGTTTTGCGTGGGAAAAGCTGTAAACTTGTTTTCTTTATAAAAGATTAAAATGTATGGCAGGCTTTTTTTTTTCCCCAGTTGTTTTCCATGTTATTAAGAGCCTACTCCAACTCCGTGGCATGGGATATTTCTGTCACCTTTAACAGGTATTGGATTAAGTTCTAAGCTTGGTACAGGATTCCACAGGTTGATGTATCAGGAACTGTTTTAGCAAGATAAAAATATTAAAAGTTTTCATATTGGCTTGGTAGTTTTCCAATTCAGTGGGATAAAGTTGCCAGTATTTCTAATCTAGCTATTCCTAGCAGACATGGATGCTGTTTTCTTTCTGTGCAAACACTCAATAATGTTGCAATATATTGCCATGCATGAGACTAGAGTTCAAGTGCAAACTCTGTGTACCTTGGGCAACTAGAGATAAAGGACCAGATTGTGATCTAATTCACATCAATTAAAATCCGGATTAATTTCAGCGATGTTCATGGAGTTACTCCTGTTGTATACCAGAATCTGGTCCAAAGTATATTAAACAAGTGATATATTTGGCATATCCAAGGGATTAGGAGGCCCACACTTGAAAGAAGTCGCCTGTAATGAGATGGGATAGTTGTACAATCATGTATCCCTTTAGCAGGTGCCATGCATATAGAACAAAAGACCTACTGCCTGATTAGGAAGATTTCCTTTTGCTCAAATGGTAGTGTGTGTTTTTGAGTGAAGGATTTTAGTCCCATCTCTGTTTAAGTAGTGCTGGTATCTGTTGTCACAGAGCATATGGTTCTGTTACTATGGGAGAAGGGAAAAATACTAGAGAACAGGGCTTTTTTTCTGCCAGTATGTACCGGTACTGCATACCGACACCTATTTTCCCCTGTCTGCGGGTGGACAGGGGTGCGGGGAGGCCAAGAGGAGCGGGGAAGGGACCTGGGGGGGGGGGGGGGGCGGGGGGGGCGGGGAACAAACGGGTGAGTGGAGAGCGGGTTGGGGGGGCTGAGAGGAGCATGGAAGGGGGTTGGGGAACCAGCGGGGGGCCGGGGGTGAGAGGAGCAGGGAACTAGCAGGGGTTGGGGAAGGGGTGGGAGGGCCGAGAAGAGCAGGGAAGGGGCCGGGAAGGAGAGAGGAACTGGTGGGGGCAGGCAGGAGGGCCCGAGAGGAGCGGGGAACTGTCAGGGGGAGCGGGGAGCTGGCAGGGGGTGAGAGGAGCAGGGAAGGGGTCCGGGGGGCAAGAGGAGCGGGGAACCAGCGGAGGAGCCTGGGGGGGTGGGCAAGAGGAGCGGGGAACTGGTGGGGGGGTTGGGAAGGGACTGGGGGGGCTGAAATGAGTGGGAAAGGGGCGGGGGGGCCGAGAGGAGCGGGGAGCCGGGGGGGGTGAGAGGAGCAGGGAAGGGACCCAGGGAGCAACAGGGGGGGAAAGGCGGGGTCTGGTAAGGTCGCTGGGGGTCAGCGGTGGTGGAGGGTCCTGGCACAGTCCCTCTCCCCCACCCCCCACTGCTCCCGTTGGCATAGTACTGCTAGAGAATATGTTGAAAGGTTGCTGTGTTTAACCATCTTTAGTAAAGGTGGAAAATGTTTGTTTTCCCGTGTTTAGTCTGACATGCACTTATTTGTTATTTCTAATAGTATGACACACCTACTGAAATATAAGACAACAGAATCCCTGCCTCAAGGAAGTCTCAAACTGTGTTCAATGTTAGACCCTTAGGGAGACAAGAGGACAGGGTAATACCAATTAAATTATGTAGTAAGGGTCTGATGCTGCAAAAATGTATATGTATGCTTTGCTTTACTTCAGAGGGAACTAGTCAAGTGAGTAAAGTTGAACACAGGCTCAAGTGTTTGCAATGTTGAGCAAAGGCTAATGTGGAAGTCAAGATTCTTTTTTTTAAAAATCAGGTTAAATAGATGTTTTAGTTGGCTAAGTTTATGCTGGTGTCACAAAAGTAATAGGTTTTAAGGAGATTCTTTGAGGAGAGGCTGATGGCATGCTGGACTGTCTCAGAAAGGATGTTCCGTGTGTAGGGAGTGTCATGGAAAAATGCAAGAAGATGGTTGTGGGAAAGGAAACACATAGTGTGTTGAGGCTGATATCATTGACAACTGGAGGAGATAACACACAAAGAGACCGAGTTGGATAAAGTGGATGAGAGACCAGGTTGAAGGGAAAAGATTATGTAAGGCCTTCAAGGGGAGGACAGATAGCTTGCAGTGGATGTACTGGAGAAGCAAGAGTCAATGTGATTTACAGGGAGGAGTGATGTCAAATTGACAATCTGGGGCTGTTTTGATCAGCAGTAGTGTTTTGAATGCCTGAAGAGAAGGGGATGTGATTGTCAGAGAGGCTAGAGAAGATGTTAAAGGAATTAAATAGTATGAGGAGGAGGACATGAGTGTTTTTTTTATATTTAGGCAGGCAGAAAATATTGGATCTTGGAAATGTGTTAAAAGAAGTGACAGGATATGGATACACTAAAGATGTGAAGTCAAATTCCAAAGGGGTAGCTGTGTTAGTCTATTGTAGAAAGACAACAGAGTCCTGTGGCACTTTTAAAGACTAACAGATTTATTTATCGCATGAGCTTTCGTGGGAGAAAATCCCACTTCGTCAGACGCTTTGAAGATGGGAAACTTACAGAATGGGAGGAAATTAAATGCAGGGGAGTGTATGACATAGGATCAGGTCAGGCTGTAACAGCAAATCAAAATAGGTGTTAGGATTTAAACACTGGGGAACAGCACATGGAGGAGGGTGAGGTCAAATCACTTGTTGTAATAAGAGAAAAATCCATAGTCCCTGTTTAACCCCAAGACAACTGAGTCATTTGCTCTGACCCTTTAGACAGAGACAGACACCTTCAGGATCTCTACCAGGCATTCTTAAAACTACAGTACCCACCCGCAGAAGTGAAGAAACAAATTGGCAGAGCCAGACGGGTACCCAGAAGTCAACTACTACAGGAGAAGCCCATGAAAAACAACAACAGAACGCCACTGGTCACCACCTAGAACCCCCAAGCCAGACCTTTTCAACACATCATCAAAGATCTACAGTCTATTTTACAAGATGATCCCTCACTCTCTCAAGCCTTAGGAGACAGACCTCTCCTTGCTTTCAGACAGCCCCCTAACCTTAAAAGGATACTTACCAGCAACTACAGATCATACAACAGAAACACTAAAGCAGGAACATATCCCTGCAACAGACCACGATGCCAACTTTGCCCTCATATCTACACTGATGACACCATCACAGGGCCTAATCAAGCCACCTACTCCATCAAGGGCTCGTTCACCTGCTCATCCACCAATGTGATTTATGCCATCATGTGCCAAAAATGCCCCTCTGCCTTATATATTGGACAAACAGGACAGTCTCTGCACCAAAGAATAAATGGACACAAATCTGACATCAGAAATTGCAACACTATAAAACCAATAGGGGAACACTTCAATCTCCCTGCTCACTCCCTTGACGACTTGTTAATAGCTGTGTTGAAACAGATGAATAACAAATCACAGCTTCAAAGAGAAACTGCAGAACTCGAATTTATATGCAAATTTGACTCAGTTGTCTTGGGGTTAAACAGGGACTATGGATTTTTCTCTCATTACAACAAGTGATTTGACCTCACCCTCCTCCATGTGCTGTTCCCGTTTTTAAATCCTAACACCTATTTTGATTTGCTGTTACAGCCTGACCTGATCCTATGTCATACACTCCCCTGCATTTAATTTCCTCCCATTCTGTAACTTTCCCATCTTCAAAGGGTCTGACGAAGTGGGATTTTCTCCCACGAAAGCTCATGCGATAAATAAATCTGTTAGTCTTTAAAAGTGCCACAGGACTCTGTTGTCTATAGATGTGAAGGATGAGTTGAAGATGAACACTAAGTTATGGGACTGAGTAACAAGGAGGTTGGTAGTGTCCTCAATAATGAGAGAGTGAAGAAAATTGAGACATGGAGTGAGAGAAACATGCAAATTCATTGGCTTCCAAAAGGGTTGGGGGTGGGGGCCTATTTTATACTGAAACAAAAATGAAAAAGCTAACATGGATTTTCCCATTGTAGATATCAGTATTATTTGCAACTGAAGAAAGATATCTTGGAGGGAAACATTCCTTGCACACTAGAGCAAGCAATTCACCTGGCTGGCTTAGCAGTTCAAGGTAAGCAATAGAATTTCATTAAATAACTTTTAGGGGTGGTGACTTGAAATACTTGGATGCATATTTTATATTTATTACTTACATGAACACTCTGTTACCGTAGATAATCTATATGAGGTTACACAGCACTGTGCCTGCCTTTTTTTGTAAAATACATGTTGTTTACTTTGAATTTGTAGTCATATTAATTCAACTAGGTTATGGGCCTCAGTACTCATCTGATCATTAGGAGACTGAGCCTCAGAAGTATTAACTTCAGCATGACTTTTTCAAAGCCACAGTGGCCCAGGAGTTCTTGCCCCTACGTCATGTGCTTGGACCACTTAACCTTATTGTGTTTCAGCTGCTGCAATCTCCTCCTGTTGGCTTAGGAGTAGGAGAAGGGGATGCATATTAATATGTTTGTAAACCCATATTCCATATTGACTCTCCCATGCCTGGAATGTGCTTGCTAAGCTAGTCCACTGGACCATTACCCCATATTCAAAGCTCTCCTGAAGACTCCCTTCTGCCATGACGCCTAGAGCTTGGCGCAGGTACAAATGTGTTGCTTTGCATGGACAGGAATACACTTTTACCCACCACAATCTGCCCTCCCACTTTCAGACTTAGTTGCATCAACTGAGCCCTTGTCATCCCAAATAGCTGATGAGCCCGGCCTCCTCACAGTTGATTAGCTGTTGAGCCCTGCTGGCTGCTCCCCCTGCCTAATAACTGAAGAGCCCTCCCAGCTGCTGCTCTGCCTAACAGCTGATAAACTGTTTGCTGCACCCCTGGCTGACAGCTGCTCCAGCCCTACCCCAGAAGTCACAAACTCTGTGACCATCCCACCATGATCTGCAAGAAATGGTCTGTGGATATAAAGCAGGTATCCGTGGATTTCTAGGGCGCTAATGATGCTCATTTCTTGTAAGCCATTTAATGTTGGTTAGTTGGGGCGGTGGGATAAATTATACATTTAAAAATAGAAAAGAAAAGACCAAACCTAGAAACCCCCAGAACTAACTTTCTGTCTGCCCCATGACCAGACTGATTATATGTTGTGTTCCATTCCCACATCCTTTGCCTGCTTTTTATCTTCCAATATAACTAATAATTGTAAAACCACCAATATTGGCAGGGGATTTGGGAATATGTGTTGCACATGAAACTTCTAGTTTATTTTTTAAAATTAATGGTGTACATATTAACAGGGTCACATTAAAGAAGATAATCTGTTCTTCAGCTGTGTTTACCAGTAAAATGGGGTGAATTAAAATAACTATATTTTGTAGTGCAAGCCAGGCCTTTTATAGTCTTCATTTACCAAGTTCTCACTTAATCATTTTTATGCTCTTGAGAGAGTGTAAAGGTCTCTCTGCTCACTGAGTTGTTAATGGGAATCTTTCTCAATATAATCCTCTTTTTAGGTGGAAAATATTTATCCTTTTAGCTTTTGCATTCCTCATTTGATCTGGCATGGTTGTAAGAGAGGAATTGTATGTGTTGTTAATAACACACTGAAAAACCAGCCCAGGATGGTATGGTTTTTGGATTGCTTGATAATTAGGGTGACTTGTATGGTGGATCAGTTGCTTTTAACAGAATATGACTACATGGATTTTGGCAAGTTGGTGATTTGTCATCATCCCTACTGAGGAATACCACAGAAATTTGTGACTTTAACAGTAACAGTCAATTCTTAACACTTCAAAGAATCTGACAAAGTGGGATTTTCTCCCACGAAAGCTCATGTGATAAATAAATCTGTTAGTCTTTAGACGTGCCATAGGATTCTGTTTGTTTCTTAACACTAGTTTGATCATGAGCATTAACATAATAGAAAATGGCTGAAGTCTCCTTGAAAGGTGAATACTTGCCCACATACTAATATTAATTCACAGTTAAAGACTGGTATCTAAATACTTCTTCTTTTCAGTGAGATTTGTAAATAAGAACTATATTTCTTGTGGGTTATATTTGTATATGGTGGAACAGACACTCAGCAGAAGCTCTGCTCCTTTGATACATTTTCTCTTGAAAATACAAGTTTATAGCTTCTCTGATATTTATAGAACAATAGAAATGGAGGCCTAGAAGGACATGCGGTCCATCTTCTTGCATCTATCCCTGATAGATGTTTGTCTATCTGTTCTTAAAAACCACCAGTGACAGGAATTCCACAACCTCCCTTGAAAGCCTGTTCCAGAGTTTAACTATCTTGATCGTTAGAATGTTTTCCCAAATATCTAACCTAAGTCTTCCTTTCTGTAGATTAAGCCAATTATTTCTTGTCCTGTCTTTAGTGGACATAAAGAACAGCTGATCCCCATCATCTGTATAACAGCCCTTAACAAATATATTTGAAGATTTTAATCAGAGCCCCTCCCAGTCTTCTTTCCTCAAGAGTAAATGTCCCAGGTTTTTTGTATAAATTATTATGTGTAGTAATTTTCCTCACAGGTCAAGTTTTCTAAACCATTTATCATTTTTGTTGCTCTTTTGGATTCCCTTTTTGTCCACGTGTTCCTTAAATTATGGTGCCCGGAACTGGACAGGTTATTTTAACTCTGGTCTTTCCTGTGCCGAAAAGAGCAGGATAGGTTACCTTCCCATGGCTTACATATGAAATTACATATGAATGATTTTGGTCTTTTTCACATCTGCATCAGACTGTTGACTCATTCAAATTTGTTATCCACTATCAGCCCCAGCTCCTTTTCACTACTACTGCATAGACAGTTATTCCCTATATTGTTGTGCATTTGAATTTTCCTTTATATATGAAGTAATTTGCACTACTCTTCACTGAATTTCATCTTGTTGATTTCAGACCCGTTCAACAAGTTGTCAAGGTCATTTTGAATTCTAATCCTATCCTTTTAAAGTGCTAGCAATCCCTCCCAGTTTGGTGTCATCAGCAGGTTTTATACGCTTACTCTCCCCTCCATTCTTCAAGTCATTAATGAAAATATTGACGAGTTCTGTACTAGGTCAGACCGCCGTGGGACCACACTAAATAATCTCCCCAGTCTGATAGTGAACCACTCACTAATAACTGTTTTGAGTATGGTCTTTCAAGCAGTTTTGCACCCACCATATAGTAATTTAATCTAGCCCACATTTCCCCAGTTTGCTTATGAAAATGTCACATGGGACTATTTCAAAAGTCTTACTAAAACCAAAATATGTCATGTCTACAGCTTCCCCTTATCCAGTAGGTCAGTAGCCCTGTCAGAGAAGGAAATTAGGTTTGTTTGGCATGATTTGTTGACAAATCCATGTTAGCTGTTACATTTAATCCTGACGAAGTGGGTTGTAGCCCACGAAAGTTTATGTCGAAGAAAATCTGTTAGTCTATAAGGTGCCACAGGACTCTCGTTGTTTTTTGCTGTACACAGACTAACACGACTACCCCTCTGGACATTTAATTCTGTTATCCTCTAGGTCTGGGTTGTCCAACGGATGGCCTTGGGCCAGTGTCCAGCCTGCCGAAGACTGCTATGCAGCCCACTGGGTCAAAAGAGCAGCCCCTCTCTTGTAGCCCCATGCCGGCAGGCTCGGTGCAGCAGCAGCCCCTCAACAGCCTTGAGCTGGCCCAAGCCCAGCAGCAGCCCCTCCCCTCCAGTCCTGAGCTGGTGGGGCACAGCAGGAGCCCCTCCCTTCCAGCTCTGTTTTGGCAGTCCAGCCGAGAGCAGCAGCACCCCCTCCAGCCCCGAGCCAGTAGGGCTCAGCAGCAACTTCCCCACCCCAAACTGGCCCCAGCAGCCCCTCCCATCCAGCTCTGAGCCCCCACAACCCCAAGACAGTGGGGTGCAGCAGCAGCAGCCCCCCCTTACAGCTGCCCCCCAACCCCTAGCCCACCAGGCTTGCACCTCCCCTCTAGCCCCTTTGAGCTCAGTGGCCAGAGTGGGGGAAAAAAAATTGCCATGTGGCCCCCTCTGCGTTATAGGATTGGACACCTCTGCTCGAGGTGCTCACAGATTGATTGCTAATAATTTATTCCAGTAGAGTGTATTTCCAGGTATCAAAGTTAGGCTACTGCATCTATAATTCTCTGGGCATCTTCTTTGTTTTCCTTATTAAAGTTAGGTGCTATGTTTGCCCTTCTCCAGTCCTTTGAGTGCTTTTCTGTCCTCCATAAATTCTCAAAGATAATCACTAACAGTTCTGAAATGGCTTCAGCTGATTCCTTAAGTACTCACCGATATTTTGTACCAGACCGTGCTGACTTGAATAGATATAATTTATCAAATATTCTTTAACTCATGCTTTCCCTATTTTGACTTGTGTTCCTTCCCCCTTATTGTTAATATTAATTGTGTTAAGTATCTGATCACAACATATCTTTTTAGTGAAGACAGAAGCAAAATAGGCATTAAACACCTTGGCCTTCTTGATGGCATCTGTATTTAGGACACTTTATTTCTCCTGTTCGACAGCTGGAACCAGATATTGAGGCAGGTTCTGTGTCCCAGTGTGATCTCTTTGGGCTCCTTGGATGACCAAAAGAGAGCCAAAATCTTCCTTAAGTCTTTGCTATGACTATCCCCAGCATGGGGAAGCCTCCAGCAGGTGTAGAGTAGGCAGAACTAGTTTCTAGGCCTCCCTTCCCATATCTCCCAGCATAGGGATTATTTTGGAGCGGGGAGGGGAAGTGTCTAGTGTGGTCCAACCATTCCTCTCTGATGTTCAGTCTCAGTGGACCATACACAATGGAGCAAGTCAGAGCAGCCCTTGTTCTGTTCTAACCTGCACTAGAACTGGGACTATGGTAGAGAATCAGGGAGCTGTGATCATCAGCCTGACAGTTGTCTTCCTCCCTACCTCCCGTTCTCCTGCACCCAGAAGAAGTGGTGTTTGGAGCAACAGTCAACTAGCATTCCTAGGAAAAGCAGCATTAATCCGGGACCAAACTTACTTGAATCCTGGGGTGGGGAGGTCTAAGGCCAACCAAAAGGAGGTCAGAGAGCCCAGGATACAAATGAGTGCAGGAGACGACAAATGAAAAAAAGAGGAACAGGACTGGAGTTCCTAAAGTAGTGAGATGAAAAGGATCAGTGTTTGAACTATATCATGTGGCCAGCTGGAAAAGGAATACAGACTAAGTAGGGTGTATCATAGGAGGAAAAAAAGAAATAATACACACATCTTCTAGCCTCACCATTCCTGAGCAGCCCCCACTTCCTGGTGGGACAAAGCATTTCAGCAACTCTGCCTTGCTCTCGTCCTTGCTATGGCATTGGTCTGGTATGGTGGTGCGTTTGGCCCTTATCCTGGTCTCGCTGTAGTTCCACCCCTTCCTGGGTATCAATGCTCCAAATGTATAATGTCCAACAACATAGTGGTAATCAACACAACATCTTCCATCCCTTCTGGGCTCCTCATCAGCATTGCAGGCTTCTCCCTGGAGTCCTTCAGTGAAACTCAGAAAACAGACATAACACAATGCCCTAGGCTTGATCTCTTAGCTTCTACCCAATTCTCCTCTCTTCTACAGAGCACCAAGCCACAGGGCTGCCGTCTGGAATCTTGCCCCTTTCTCAAGAGCCCCTCACAGGAGCTAACTCCACTCTTGTAGCTTTCCCACAATTCTCCCTCCACTGAGCTTCTATCAGTCCCTTCTTGCATGGCAGGAAATCCAGACTTCTGCTCTCCTTCTCCCAGCTGAACTCCTCTGGGAGCCTGACACCCTCCACGTATAACAAATTGGGGCTAATTACAGCTTTCAGGCCGTGTCTAACCTACAAAATTAAGTCCACCTGACTTACATTGGCAGCTGCTGCAGTAATTGCATCCCTTTTTATATGTCTTCACTTTGCACCTTGTGTTGGGAGGATGCGTCTTCATCAAGAACTCTTGGATCTATTGTATAGTCAGTGTGGGGTAGAGTGGCCATCGAGGGCCCTAGACAAAAGCCCATTGAGGGGCCCCTATAAGCTCCCTGTGCCTGGCCCCCTGGGATCAGCCCCCTCTGCAGCTCTGACCCCATGCCCAGCTCCCTCCCCCTGCTGCCAGCTCCCTTCCCCACGGCCCCAGCTCTCCCAAGGACTTATCCCTCTGAGGCAGATGCAGCTTTTGGGTGGGCAGGGACTGGGCCCTTACAGCTTGGAGCCGTAGGCAGGCACCTGCTTTACCTATCCCAAAAGCTGGCTCTGTTGTAAGACACCCTGTTTTAACCTAACTCCATAGTGCAGACCAGGCCCCTATCTCTATTTAGCCCCTGCACTCATCACAACACGATTTGTTTAACTGTTATACTTTGATAAGTTGACTGAATACTGTACAGTGTCACTATTTTCAAATGATAGAGTTCTTTATTATGGAGCTTTGCTTTACATAGTGTGCATCCTTCAGTCTGCACAAAATCCTTTTATCATCACAAGTACTTGAATCTTGTCTGTTCTTTCATTTCCTTAGCTGACTTTGGAGACTACGATCAGTATGAATCTCAGGAATTTCTACAAAGATTTGCCTTGTTTCCTGTGGTAAGCACTGTCTTCAGCTGCTTTTCTGATATTGAAAGAAAACACATGGTTTGGAGACCCCTTCCATTAGCCACAGAAATGAGCAAACAATATATTGACAAATCAAGTGTTTGATCAGAGAGAGGTTTCAACAAATGGACACCTGCTTCTACAAAGGCTGAGAACCACTACTTCTCTCTAATTTACTGCTTCCAAACTAATCAAAGCACATATCATTGGATGTTTTACAAGTACAGAAATAATTAAAGCTTTTATCAGGCAATTGAATGGCACATGATGCTTTAAATTGCACAATAGATTCCAGTTTTCCAGGCTATTGCAAGATTTAAAGATATTTATATATTATAGTGAAGACGAATCATGGAAACCCCCTCCCCAAAAGTGGATTATTTTAAGTTTTTGCAGTAATCATTCCACAGCTTCTAACCAGAGGCTTGGCAGGAAGTCAGGATCCTACTGAGTTAAGGAACTAATTATTTTATCCTTTAGAATTCCTTCTACAAACTTAAGTAATTCTGCTTTCTGTTAAGGATTGGCTACAAGAGGAAAAAATACTGGAAGAAGCAACACAGAAAGTGGCCTTGCTGCATCAAAAGTACAGGTAAGAAAATGCAGAAACAGTGGACCAGTCACTTCAGATCTAACAAGATGTCTATAATACACAATTAAGTAGGTCAACTGACAGCCACTGTAGTAATTAAATTGGCTTTTTGTATCCATACTATGCTTCTTCTGTCAGGGGGGCATGTCCACACCAGGGGTGCTTGCACCAACTTACTGGGGGCATTTTGGGACACAGAGTCAGAGCCCTGCGACACATGGAGGGCTGGACCCTTAATGACAGCAACAGATGATGTAAGCAACGGCACAGTGTCTACATGGATACTTCATCAACAAGCACCTCCCATGGAGGTAGAGTCATTAGATAGGCATAATGGTGAGTTAAATTGCCAGGAGAAACATTGTAGTGTAGATGCTTAAACAGTTAGGTTGATGTAAGGCGCCTTATGTCAACCTAACTCTGTAGTGGAGACCAGGCCTAAGTGGCAGATGAAGTAAACCCTGAACCTCACAAAGACAGTGGCCTAATTCACCTCTCATTTAAACTAGTTTTACACTATTGACCTCAGTAAAATTAATCCTGATTCTATTCTCACTTCCACTGATACCAGTTTGGCTTAGTTTGTGGACAGTAGGAATCTGAGAAGCATTGCAAGTGCTTTGGAGGACTAACTGAAGAAATGGTCTGGGGGTAAATAAGATGAAATTCATTAAGGACAAATGCAGAGTACTCCACTTAGGAAGGAATAATCAGTAGTATACATACAAAATGGGAAATGTAGGAAGGAGTACTGTGGAAAGGAGCATGTGGATCAAGCTAAATGTGAGTCAACAGTGTAACATTGTTTCCAAAAAAGCAAATAGAATTCTGAGATGTAATAACAGGAGTGTTGTAAGCAAGATATAAAAATAATTCTTCTGCTTCATTCCATGATGGTTAGGCCTCAACTTAAGTATTGTGACCAGTTCTGGGCCCCAAATTTCAGGAAAGATGTGGACAAATTGAAGAAGATCTAGAGAATAGCAACAAAAATTATTAAAGGGCTAGAAAACATGACCTGTGAGAGAAGATAGAAAAAAAAATTGAGTTTGTTTAGTCTGGAGAAGAGAAGATTGAGAGAGAACATGATTCAAATACATAAAAGGCTGTTACAAGGAGGAGGGAGAAAAATTGTTCTTGTTAACCTCTGAGAATAGTACAGGAAGCAATTGGTTTAAATTACAGAAAGAGTGGTTTAGGTTGGATATTAGGAAAAGCTTTCTAACTGTCAGGGTACTTAAGCACTGGAATAAATTATCTAGAAGTTATGAAATGTCCATCATTGGAGGTTTTTAGGAGCACCTTAGACAAATACTTGTCAGCAGTGCTCTTGATAGGACTTCAGTCCTGCCTTGAGCGCCGGGTGTTGGACTAGATGACTTCTTGAAATCCTCTCTGGTCCTATGATTCGGTGATATAGGTGATGTTGGATATTTGGATAGTGCAATATAGAGCTTGTCACCAATATGTTACTGGATCAAGTCCATCCTGGTTCAGTAGTGACTGAAAGTTATTGTATGATATGATATCTCACTCCAATTTCTAGAGTGTAGGCCTTCAGATCACTAAAACTCTAGGTGCTACTAATTGGGAAGGCGTAATAAGGAAGAGCTACTGCTCTCCTTCCAGAGATGGGTCTTTCAAGTCAGAGTTGAGGCAAAGTTGGGGATCGGCAGTGTAGAAAAAAACTGCATTTTTCCTGTCTGTATTATGAATTTCAAGCTTCTGTGAATTTGGGTGGATATTTACATCCAAGGTAAACACAGGGCATTTGAAAAAGCAAATGTACTTCTTAATAATGCTGCTTATCAGGGACCAAAAAAATCATGTTTTTAAAGTCCTTTAACTTAATTTCTTGCTTCAGTGTCCTAGCAATTGTGAGCACAGTTATTTGTTAAGAACTAACAGTGTGCTCAGAGCTGTACCAACCTAAAGGTAGCCTCTGTTTCAAGGAGTTCAGTCTGAGTCACAGAAATAAAAGATGGTGCACTGGGAGAAATCGAGCAGATTGTCAGATGAAAGTTTCCTTGTTTGTTTTCCTGATAGCACTCTTCTCCCCCCCCCCCCCCGTTAGTATAATGTTAGAGGTGGAGTGTGGTGTGGCTCAGTGTGGGTTTGTTTTAAGTAGCATGGAACCACTGAGTCTCCAGGAGGAGTTTGAATGAGAAGAGGGCTTAGGGCTGACCTCTCATGATTGGGGGCTTGGTCTGTGGATAATATGCAGCATAAAAAGACAACTATAGATGGGAGTGGGAGAAAGAGGTGCAGGAGCTGAGGCTGATGGGACTGTAGGAGAAAAGAAGATTGAGGAGGGATATAATAAGAAATGAGTGCCTTTTTGTACTGTACAGCATTACACATACTGTTTGCGCTAAAGAAATAACCTGAGATGCAGGCTGGAGTGGAATTATTGAGGGCCTTGAATGGAAGGAAATACTAGACATTCAATTTTGATGTGATGGGGCGCCAGGGGAGGGATTTGAAGAGGGAGATGACATAGTCTCACTCGACACAGCAGATGAATTGGAGAGAAGTGATACGGAAATCAGGGAAGCTAGAAACAAAGAGGTTACAGTGGTCAAAGTGAGAGGACCAAGACAAGTGTTTTAGGTACCAGAACTGATAAAAAGCAGCAAGATTGAGTGATAGCCTGGGAGTCTTACTGAATGCTTTTCAAGCTTCAGCAGAATGGTTCAGAGTAATACAAGTAAGGGTTTCCCTTTTAGAAGCTGATTGCTAGATAAAAAGTTAATGTGTTTATTTGTAGAGGCCTTACACCTCCAGATGCAGAAATGTTATATATGCAAGAAGTAGAGAGAATGGAGGGTTATGGTCAAGAGAGCTACCCTGCAAAGGTAATGATGGCTTTGAAATTCTGTCTTGATTTAACAAGTGCAACCAACTTCATATATTGTTTTATTCCATTTCAAAGACAAACAAGAAAATCCAATGTATAAGAAACCCTGGGGCTCAATACCCAGTCCCTTAGTCACCTGAGTCGTCCTATTGACGTCACTGGGATTACTTCAGTGCATGAGGGCTGGTGTACCAAGTCCTGTGTTTGTCCTGCATGATGAGGGTACTTGGTCCTGCCATGAGTGCAGGGGACTGGACTCGATGACCTCTCATGGTTCCTTCTAGTTTCTGTGATTCTATGAGAAGAGGTCATGATTTCAAACCAATGATTAAGATTTGCATTGCCCATGTAAAAGCCTTTCTTTGACATCAAAGTGAATGATTGCTGCTGCTGTAACTTTGGCTCATAAAGAGTTTCTTTCTTGTGATATCTGGTTACTACTTCCAGGACAGCCAGGGAAGTGACATATTCATTGGGGCATGTCTTGACGGTATCTTCGTGAAACACAAAAATGGCCGGCCTCCTGTTATATTTAGGTGAGTATTGTTCCCTATCAGAATAATGCTAAATACTCTGCAAATTAACATATTATGTGTCATCCCCAGTTGTTTTCATGGCATCTTGGATGTATACCGATCTTTCTTATTTGCAAAGGGGGGGAGGAGTAGCGTTATATGTAAAAGAGCTGTATGACTGCTCGGAGCTCCACTATGAAAGTGGAAACAAGATGGTTGAAAGTTTGTGGGTTAAGGTTAGGGGAGAATGCAACAAGGGGGATGTTGTGGTGGGTGTCTGCTACAGACCGCCAGACCAGAAAGAGGAGGTGGATGAGGCGTTCTATGGACAACTAACAGAAGTTTCCAGATCGTCGCAGGCCCTGGTTCTTATGGGGGACTTCAATTATCCTGATGTCTGCTGGGAAGATAATACAGCAGTGCACAGGCAATCCAGGAAGTTTTTGGAGAATATTGAGGACAACTTCCTAGTACAAATGCTGGAGGAACCAACTAGGGGCCTTGCACCTCTAGACCTATTGCTCACAAACAGAGAAGAATTGATCGGGGAAGTAGAAGTAAATGGCAACCTGGGCAGCAGCGACCATGAGATGGTAGAGTTCAGGATCCTGATCAATGGAAGGAAGGAAAGAAGCAGAACACACACCCTGGACTTCAGAAAAGCAGATTTTGGCTCCCTTAGGGAGCTGATGGGCAGGGTCCCATGGGAGGCTGATCTGAAGGGGAAAGGTGTCCAAGACAGCTGGCTGTATTTTAAAGAAACCCTGTTAAAGGTAAAGGAAGATAACATTCCGATGTGCAGAAAGAACAGCAAATGTGGACGGCGACCAGCATGGCTTAGCAGGGAACTCTGCAGGGAACTGAAACATAAAAGGGAAGCTTACAAGAAGTGGAAGCTTGGACAGATGACGAGGGAGGCGTATAAAGATATTGCTCGGGACTGCAGGGATAAAATCAGAAAGGCCAAAGGACAATTGGAGTTGCAGCTAGCAAGAGATGTGAAGGATAACAGAAAGGCGTTCCATAAGTATATCAGCAACAAGAAAAGGATCAGAGGTGGTGTAGGTCCCTTACTGAATGGGGCAGGCATCCTCGTGGAGGATGATGCGGAAAAGGCTGAAGTACTCAATGCTTTTTTTACTTCAGTCTTCACAGGGCGGGCCAGCTCCCAGGCTACTACACGGGGTAACGCGGACTGGAGAGAAGAGTGGCCCTCGGTGATGGAAAGTCAGGTTAGGGAACACTTAATGAAATTGGATGTGCACAAGTCCATGGGGCCGGATGAACTGCATCCGAGGGTGCTGAGGGAGTTGGGGGAAGTGATTGCAGAGCCGCTGGCCATTATCTTTGAGAACTCGTGGCGAACGGGGGTGGTCCCGGAGGATTGGAAAAAGGCAAATATAGTACCTATCTTTAAGAAAGGGAAAAAGGAGGATCCAGGGAACTACAGACCGGTCAGCCTTACCTCAATCCCTGGGAAAATCATGGAGCAGGTCCTCAAGGAATCCATCCTGAAACACTTGGAGGAAAATAGAGTGATCAGGAACAGTCAACATGGATTCACCAAGGGCAAATCGTGCCTGACCAACCTGATTTCCTTCTATGATGAGATGACTGGATTTGTGGATGCGGGAAGAGCCGTTGACATGATATACCTTGACTTTAGCAAGGCTTTTGATACGGTTTCCCACAGCATTCTCGTCGACAAGTTAAGGAAGTATGGGTTGGACGAGTGGACCGTAAGGTGGATCGAAAACTGGTTAGATCAACGGGCTCAGCGGGTAGGAATCAATGGCTCGATGTCTGGTTGGCAACCGGTAACGAGTGGAGTGCCCCAGGGGTCGGTCCTGGGGCCGGTTCTATTCAACATCTTCATTAATGATCTTGATGATGGAATAGACTGCGTGCTTAGTAAGTTTGCGGATGACACCAAGTTGCGGGGAATGGTAGATACTCTGGAGGGCAGGGACAGGATCCAGAGAGACTTGGACAAATTGGAACACTGGGCCAAAAGAAACCTCATGAGGTTCAACAAAGACAAGTGCAAAGTCCTGCACTTAGGACGGAAAAATCCCATGCACTGCTACAGGCTGGGGACCGATCGGCTAAGTAGCAGCGCTGTGGAAAAGGACCTGGGAGTTATGGTGGACGGGAAGATGAATATGAGCCAACAGTGTGCCCTTGTTGCCAAAAAGGCCAATGGCATATTAGGCTGCATCAGTAGGAGTATTTCCAGCAGATCGAGGGATGTGATAATTCCCCTCTATTCGACACTGGTCAGGCCGCATCTGGAGTACTGTGTCCAGTTTTGGGCTCCCCACTACAGAAAGGATGTGGACGAATTAGAAAGAGTCCAGCGGAGGGCAACAAAAATTATTAGAGGTCTACGGTGCATGACTTATGAGGAGAGACTGAAGGAACTAGGCTAATTTAGTCTACAGAAGAGAAGACTGAGGGGAGATTTGATAGCAACCTTCAACTACTTGAAGGGTTGCTCCAAAGAGGAGGGAGCTAGGCTGTTCTCGAGGGTAACAGAGGACAGAACAAGGAGCAATGGTTTCAAATTACAGCTGGGGAGGTCAAGGTTGGATATTAGGAAAAAGCTTTCTCACTAGGAGGGTGGTGAAGCATTGGAATGGGTTATCTAGGGAGGTGGTAGAATCTTCATCTTTGGAGATTTTTAAGGCTCGGTTAGACAAAACCTGGCTGGGATAATTTAGGGGGAGTGGTCCTGCTTTTTAGCAGGGGGTTGGACTAGATGACCTCGTGAGGTCCCTTCCAACCCTATTATTCTATGATTCTATGAACACTTAGCACAGTTCCAAGCATGGGTCCTGTCTTGTAGCCCCTCTGCATACATACTGAAATCAGTGGAAGTTTTATCTGTGTAATTGCTGCAGGTTTAATGTTTTAAATCTACATTATATGTGTGTCACCTACAGCTATATATAGTCCTCTGTGCAGGTGCACGTGTCTCTAAAGGCAGCATCATTTTTTCTGATATAGGAACATACAAAAAACAAACGTGCATATTAAGTACTTGGGAACATGCAATTGCAAAAGTATAAGGGGGTTAATCTACGTGTGGGAATATGAAGAAGAGATGCGGTGTTACCCTTCTGTAACTATTTTGAAATCATAGATCATTTACTGTTTGCAGTTTGGTAGTGAAGCATGCAGTCTCCCTGGGCATTCTGATAGTTAAATGTTTTAAAAATATTTCTCCATACTAGGCATGGCACAGATCCATCTGTCTGGGACCTAATCACACTAGCCCAGATTTCACATTTGCATGCAACTACATGAGTCCCATGGCTTCAGTAAGAGCTGCGTGTGTGCACCCCTGGTCAGAATTTAGCCTATCAAATCAATGTCATGTAGCTACTCACATAGAAGGCTACTTTCAAGGACAATGTTGGCCTATAGTTACTATTGTGGCCAGGTAGACATTGTTCTTAGTGGATTTTATTTGATCAAATCAAGTTTTTGACAAAGTGGGGACCAAGTATTGCAACCTGTCTGCAGCCCTAGAGAAAGTGTGCCATGCACAGTGAATTTCTATGGGGCCCAGGCTGAGATCATACTTGCTTGTTGTTTCTTCATTTCAACCAGGGCTTAATGTTTGTGAGTGTTCTTGGTTATTGGACATTTTTTTTTTTTTTTTTTTTTTTAAACAAGGAGTGATTAAATTCCAAGCAGTCAGGACACACTAATGGCTAGGGTTTGGTTGGTTGGTTTCTTTGTTTCTTTTCTGTGTTTTTTTAAATGCATTAAAAAAAACTAGTAAGTTGAAAGACAGCAAGCTTGAACAGAAAGAGCAAAGCATCATCTATTGTAAATAATGCCACCCACATTAATACATCCTCTAAAGAACTGTATTTATATTCCCGTTTCCCCTTTAACAATAGTTCAATGGGCATGAAGTGATATTTCTCTCTCTATCCTTAGGTGGCATGACATTCCCAATATGTCCCATAACAAGTCATTTTTTGCGTTAGAGCTGGCAAATAAAGAAGAGACGATCCAGTTCCAAACTGTAAGTGAGTGAGTTTTTATTTCTTTGTCTAAAGCAGTACAAGCAAACCACAAAATAAGACAGTCCCTCAGGCTATATTTTGCCCAAAGTGTGAATTTTTTCCACTTTATAGCTATGTGAAGCTTTTTTAGTTTTGTTGTTTTTAAAAAGTTTTAACTATGAGTGACACAAATATGATATTTTTAAGTTCCATAGCTTGTTCAGCAGTTTTTATACAAAAGTAAGAGGCATTAAAAAACAATCTAATCTTTTGTCGGTAAACCAAAGGTGCTGAGCCCTCTGATCTAATCCAGCAGAGCATTTACATGTTTAAATAAGATTTAAATCAATGGGATTATTCACATGCTTAAAGATAAGTGCATGTTTAAGTGTTTTGCTGGATCAGGGCCAGAATGCACAGCACCTTGCAGAATTGAGCCCTTAAAGCATTTTGTCTTTTCCTTTCTGCAAGGATATAATTTTTGTAATATTTTTGGAAAGTGTGATATGCACAGTGTATATCAGGAGTGTCAAACTCATTTGCTATAACAGGCCAGATTTTACTTAAATGTACTTTAAGTGGGCCGTACACACCATAAATCGAAATACTATGGCACTCTCACACCGTCACTGAGTGCTGTGTATGCGAAACTGCTCTCTGCAAGACATCTCTCTCTCTCTGTTACGGAGAGAGTGTGGTCTCGCAGAATGCAGTCTCACATACCCAGTTTTTTGCAGTGCTGCAAGACTGAAACCTCTCTCTTTCTCTCTCTGTTAGGGAGAGAGTGTGGTCTTAGGGAGTGCAGTCATGGGCCGGATGGAAGAAGTTCGTGGGCCGCATTCAGCCCATGGGCCACATGTTTGACACCTGTGGTATATATGATTATTCAGTGTTAGGATTTAAAGGCTTCTGTTTTCAACTTTCTTTTTAGTCTAACGGACTTGTCAGCCTAGAGCAGCTGGATTAATCCTGCAAATTACATGGCTCCTAAGAAATTTTGTTATAGAAATGGCTGCATCAAAATGAATTGGGTCAAATCTTGTTCCAATGTAAGTCAATGATAAAACTTTCACTGACTTCCATGGGACCAAGAGTTGGGCCTGTACATGTTAGCCTGTATATCTTTTGGAATATCTATATATTTTGTTTGGCAGGAGGACATAGAAACAGCAAAATATGTGTGGAGAATGTGTGTGGCCAGACACAAATTTTACAGACTAAATAAATGCAGCCTGTAAGTAGAATAGTTTCTTTTCTTTTGGCCGGGGGGGCGGGGGGGGGGGGGGGGGGAGGATGCAGAAGTCTCTGTTCCGATAATAATCTAAATGTTGTGTAACATCTGTAATTTATTACTTCTTTAGACTATACTAATTAGTGACATTGTTTACTCCTGATGCTTTCAACATATTGATTTCCAATGCTAATATTTACGTTATGAAAATGGTTTCTGTTAAATGGACAGTATTTTTATGATCTGGAATCAAAATTGAGGTCATAGTTCTGTTATTCTAACTGGATCTCGGTGCTGTAAATGAGTCGATATGGGCATTAATGTGAAGGTATTTGTGAAATGCTGAAATCTATGGGACTTTGAATGTGCTTTTGACTGAGGATGCTGAAGTTATTTTAAAATGTGGGGAGTAAAGGTACTGTTCTTGGAAGATGCTGGATTGGCAGTCCTACAATATAACCATAGTCCTTTTTGATAGCCACACAATCCTCATAGGTTAGCACTAGCACCAGAACAGAACAAATTAAATACAAGTGAGAAGATTAAATTGAATTGGCCACTCTCCATGCTGCAGATCAATGACCTGATTCTGAGCTTTCATCTTTACTTCAGTCAAGCTACTTTTGATTTACATTAGTTTGAGACAGAGAATTGGTCATAATTTCCATTTAATTTAAGTCCTTTTATATTATTCAGCAATGTACTACTTGTTGAGGGCCTGATTCAGAGCCAGCTGAAGTTGAGGGAAAGATGTTGGGAAGATTTCATGTCATAAAAACCATGACAACAAGCACTAATAATTGCACCTTTGTTACTCTCAAAACAGTTGAAGTATTGACTTGGAATAGAGACTAAACTGCCTTCTCATCCCTCATGGTGGCTGCATTCTCAGGGATGAAGAATATGGGCAGGGGTGCATGTCAGAAATATGCATAGTTGCTGTCTGAACTGTATCTGTTTTGTGGCTGTCAATTGTGCACTCTTTACAAAAGCTCAGATTTAAAAAAAAAAAGAATGCCATAAATCAGTGGTTCTTAATCTTTCCTTATTGGGAATCCTGTGTCAACTGGCTGGGACATCCTTCTGTTTAACAGAATAGGAGGGGCAAAGTAGTGGTGAAACCGAGGCCATGAACCTCTATCCTAGACCTATCTAAGTTCAATTAAAATGTCTACCCTGCTGGTAACATGTGCCTTTCTTTTCAATGTGCCTGTTGACTGTCTCCATTTTGTCTGCACATACCTTGTCTTTAGAGACTCTCCGGACTCCCCACCTGTGGAAGGCTCTCAGAAATCTTTCCTCATTCTTTCCTTTCCACGCTTTCCAATTCTTTCTCGTCCTTCTCTTCCCAAAGGGTGAGCTAGAGAATAATCTCTTTTCTTTATCAATTTTTGCATGTCCTATATTTGTATTGCTCTGGTATCTTTTGGGTCCTTGTCTTTCTTCACACTGGGGGTTCCAGAAGCAGCATAATAAGGTAGGGAAGATAGGCACTGCTGACCAGTCCAACGTGCAGTGATTTAGCAAACTACAAAGCAGTGTTTATGATAGTTGCAGTGTTTGTCATATCGAAACTTTGGATTCCGAAGAGACTCAGAATGTGCATTCTGCTATTCCTTGTTGTTTTTATTGCCTAGTGCGTATTGAGGACTGTTTATAAACTATTAAAAAGACGGTCATCCAGGCCAGGGAGCCTACAGGTTACCACTTGGTTGAGACTTTATTGCAGGGGTCGGCAACCTTTGCCGACCCCTGCGCCAGCCCTGCCCACTGCACCATTAGCAGGTGCCGAGGGCAGGGCCAGGCTTCCAGTGCCCTGCCAGCCTGGACCTGGGCCGGCATCCCCCATTGGGCGGCCTCCGGTTTCCGGCCCCGGGGCTGGCTCCCGTCCACAGAGGTGGCCCGCGGCTGAGGGCCCCTGCTGGATGGCAGGAGCGGAGCGGGTCACGTTGCCCCTCACCGGCCGGCCGAGAGCCATGCCGCTGCGGCAGAGCTGGCCCCACCCATGGCCGGCACGAGGGCAGGTCGGCTCAGCCCACCTGGAGCCACTGCTGCTGGCGGGAGCCGGGGCCAGGAACCAGGGGCTGCCTGCTGGCAGCGGCGGCTCTGGCCGGGTCGCCCCGCCCCCTTGCTGGCCGGGGCCGGTTCTGCCCTGCCAGCAGCAGCGTGGTTCCGGGCAGGCGGGGTGACGCGACCCACTCTGCTCCCCTCCACTTCCCTCCTGCCATCCAGCAGGGGGCGGGGCCAGCAGGGGCCCTCAGCCACAGGCTGCAGTTGCTAGCCACGCAGTTTGCGGGGCCAGCGGGGGAGCCTGAGTGGGCTTGGCCCACGTGCCAGGTCTGGCCCACGTGCTGCCGACCCCTGCTTTATTGGGAGTTGAAATTTGGTGTAAGAGCATGGAAATCCCACCTTTCTCCCTGTCCCCTGCATATGTGAAAGTCAAGTCCTCTTTCATTTCACTTACTGCTGGGAAAGCCCGGTGTGCCAGACCAGTCTGAATGCTGTCTTTCTCCTGCCAGGGTGCTGGACAGTAGGGAGACGAGGCAGTGAGATGAACAAGGTGTTTGTCTTTCTTCCTCTGCATCCTATTCATGTTTCTTCTCATTCTAGCAAGAGGTGATTTGTGGATATGTTGCACCCGCACAAGCTCTTCCTCTGGGACTGGTGGGAGGACTGTGCAATAGGGCCTGAGTCTGTGAAGTGCTGAGGGCCCTGAAATGTGGTGGTGAGCACCTCTAAGGCCTGGGCTTTAACTGACAGTGTTGTAAAAATCTTCGCTCATCAGATGTCTTGCTTTGTAGACAAACCCAGGCTGTTACAGCGAATCCAGTTAGAAGGAGGTCTTCTTCCCGGATGTCTCTGGTAAGGTTTTCAAATAGCTTCACATTTGAGCCATTTCTAGTTTTCTTGACGTTGCTGACTAGAATGAGGATGATCCATGAGTGGAGAAATGGTGGTGATTATGTTAGTAAGATTGGAGAAGTAATTTTTTTAGGAATATACCATTACTAACTTCTGAGATTTATAGATTTTTGCATTAGGCTTGAGTCAAATATTAAAATGTCCTATAGTGAAATAAGATGAAATGATGAAAAATAACGTGAGATCAATAAATTATGAACCCTACTGGCTTGTGAAAAAATTAGGGTGTAACTTCTTAATAACTGAGCTAAAATATTTTTTTGTTTTAGGTATTTTAGGGACTTCTCTTTTCAATTTGAGATTCCCCTTCATTTAGCAAAAATCCTAGATGTCTCTTTGTAGGCACTACATTGGTTGGTTTTTACTCTCCACTTGCTCTGAAAGCTGGTATCTTGCGATACACAATAGAGGAATATGTTTTCCCCTCGTACCACATTCTTCAAGACTCTTTAACAGGTTGTGTAGCATTTAACTACTTTTAAAATATCTTCTTTCTTAGCCCAAGCCTCAGCCTTACATGATGCCTCCACCACCTCAGTTGCATTACAATGGACACTACCCAGAACCATATACGTCATCCCAAGGTAAATGATGATGTGCTCACAATGTTTATCTCTTAAATTCTAAACACAATAGGAACCAGTAAACACACAGACCACTTGATGTCACGTTTTACCACATTACATTTCAACTCACTTTAAGGTCCCCTGGCACAGCTAGTGAGCTGTATAAACAAGCCATAGTGTAAATGTGAGTCAGGTCCATGTTGTTTCTCTTGATACAATACTGCAAGCGGCTTCCCGGGGAGAAGGGAACCCCCGGGGCTACCCAGCCAGGGCTCCAGGGGGGAAGGAATCACTCGCTGGGGCTCCGGCAGCAAGGGATTTCCCCCGCTGCCCTGGCTGGGGCGCCACTGGCGAGGGAATCCCTGCCGCCCCAGCCAGGGCTCCAGCGGGAGATTCCCTTGTCCCCCTGCCCTCGGTCGACTTATGGAATAAGTCGATTTAGGGTGTCCACACTGGCTTAAGTTGATTTAAGAAGTCAACTTAATCCTTAAACTGACCTAAAACTAGGTGTTATTAAGTTGACTTAAACTTTCCTTAAGTTGACTTAAGGAACAGCTTAAGTTGACTTAATGAAAGCCCAGTGTGGACAGGGAGTAAGTTAGGTTGACTTAAGGAGGCTTAAGTTAACCTAACTTGTAAGTGTAGACGCACCCCATGAGAGGTTATCAAGTCCAGTCCCCTTCACTCATGGCAGGACCAATTACCCTCTTAAACCATCCCGGACTGGTGCTTGTCTAATCTGCTCTTAAAAACTTCCAATGGTGGAGATTCCACAACCTGCCCAGGCAACTTATTCCAGTGGTTAATCACCCTGAGAGTTAGGATTTTTTTTCCTAATGTCCAACCTAAACCTCCCTTGCTGTTATTTAAACCCATTACTACTTGTCCTATCATTGGCAGTTAAGGAGAACAATTTTTCTTCCTCCTCCTCCTCCTCGTAACAGCCTTTTAGGTACTTGAAAACTGTTTCATGTCCCCTCTTTTCCAGACTAAACAACCCCAGTTCTTTCAATCTTCCTTCACAAGTCAAGTGTTCCAGATGTTTAATCATTCTTGTTGCTCTTCTCTGGACTTTCTCCAATTTGTTCACATCTTTCCTGAAATGAGGCCCAGAACTGGAGAGAGGGGGGCTTCTTTAAGACTATGTGGGAGAGGTACCAAAGGAAGAGGGGGACCTGTTGTCTGCAGTAGTAGGTATAGAAATCGTTGGGATAGGCTAGGGGTGCAAACTTTCAGAGAGCCCAGGGGATTATAGTTGGTTTGATAACAAAATTTTAAACATTTGTTTTCAAAATGCAAATTAGTGAAATTATTAGTTAAACTCTCAAGTGGTGCCATAGGTAGCTTATGTAATGTGCAATAGAATTACCATTACCCTCATTTTCTTTCTCTTGTACTGTTATCCTCATTTTGTGTTTAAATAGACTAAATTCTCTGAGGCAAGGACTGTATCTAATTATCCAGTGCAGTGGAGCCTCTGAGTACTACAGCTGTAGAAATATAAATAATATTGATGATAATGAATTGCCGACAGGTTGTGGAACTAATGCAGGTAATCTCCATAATGGAACATAGTTAATTGTTTCCAATATCACGGTAGGACTACAGTAAAGAATATCAGATTCGTAATAATATCCTGCCATTGGATGCTTATTCTCACAAACTAAGAATCAAAAGCGATTGTCAGCAAAGATGCACAGCAGTTTTTTGTTTGTGCTACATGCACAAAAAGTGCCCAAAGCAATGACTTGCATTTTGGCATCAGAGCAAATGCTCCACTGTTTTGTAAATATTGAATACATAGAACAATAGATAATTTAATAGGTATGGTGAAATCTGTAATAAGAACCAACTGTAGTAGGCAACACCCTGTCATACTTTAAAATATCCCTAAAGTCTTCAGAAAAACTTTGGTTTGAGTAAAGCCTACCTTTGTTAGTTGCTGGGATGGTCACATAAGGTCAATTTCTGTGACTGTCTACACTGTGGCTAGAGGCAGGATTCTCAGCTCAGGAAGATGTACGCGCACTAGCTGCGTTCGAGAAGTCGCGACGTAGCTGTGTGGCACAAGCAATAGTTCAGGCTCACTACCTGAGAACACTCAAAGTCCGAAGTATGTACTCGGGGCAGCTAACCTGAGCCACCACCCACTCCCCGTCACACTGTGTTTTTAGCATGCTGTCTTGATCAGAGCTAGCAAGTGTTATAGCCTTCTGAACTCAGAATCCCATCTGCCAGCTGATTATTACATCCCATCTGCCAGCTGATTATTGCATACCATTAGTATTGAATTTCATTTATATAGTGGGCCTGATTCTGTTCTCATGAAGGCCTTGTCTACATAGGCAAAGTGAACCAGTGTAACTTAAATTGTTTTTTAACTGATATATATATGAACCAACACAAACTCCCATGTAGACACTCTTTATTTCTGTTTGAGAGTTGGCTTATTTTGGCTTAACTTAAATTTTTCCCAGTCGACTTAAGCTGAACTGAAGAAAGTTGCTCTTTTACTGAAAAAAACATCTCTACGTGGGAATCTGCACTCATTTAACTATATCAGTCAGAATTTCTACCTTAGGTTATTTTAGTGCCACTTTCCCATGGAGACAAGGCTTTGCACTGATGTACCTCAAGAGTAACTCTGAACAATTCACTGGGGTAAAACAGGTAAATACTACATAAAGAAATAAGATGAGAAATGGGACCAAAGCTTTTCATTTTCATCCAAGATGTGGCCCTTTTTCCTCTCATTTCTTGCAGTCTGCCTAATTCTCAGTAGCTACAGTCACTGCAGGACTTTGAGTGGCTTTGTGGAAAGTCTCCTCTGCCACCACTGTTAATTGATGCAGTTTGTTAGATGACTAACATGGCTCCTCTTACAGGTATAGTGCACCTCTTCCACCCGAGTAAAAGAGCCATAACTCTGTACTGCACCTCATCTCCCCTGGCCTAGAGGGCTGAATGCCTGATATTGCTCCAAAACCTGTTGGTGGGATTTTTCTAGATTCCTGCTTTTCAGTGGCTCTTGTGAGTGAGATTGGCACATTTTATTGGTCGGCCTTGCCTGAATTCTGACTCTGATTGCTATCTCACAACCCCCACATGGCCAAAGCAAAGTAAATTCTGCACAACTTCAAGATGGAAGACTAATTCCATGTCTCTTATGTTTTACTGCTGAGTTTTGATGCCTCACTCATTACCATCATGGTGTCTGAAACCAAATCACATCAGAATGAAATCGGCCTCTGTATAAAGGACTGTATCCATTCTGCATGTCAGAAAATTGTCCAAGTAGCAAGATGTAAAGCAGAAACGTTATCGCTAGGTGGCAATTGTGTATTGCAGTGTTTTGAAAGAGTTGCAGCACTTAAAATGCACACACAAAATGATTCTTGGCAGCAATATATTGTTAAAACCAAGACGTGGTGGGGAAGGGCTGAGGTTTGATAATTAATCACTGATCAAATATGGCTACTAGATGAATTTCACTGTTTTAATGTTTGAACATAATGGTTGTTGAACACTTTTCCCCCCAGATAATCTTTTTGTGAACAAGCAGAATGGATACTACTACCACTCTCAGACTAGCTTGGATAGAGCTCCACATGACTACAATGGCAGAATCCGCAATGGGAGTGTCTACAGTGCACACAGTACAAACTCTTTGAATAACCCACAGCACTATTTGCAGCCATCTCCCATGTCCTCTAACCCAAGCATTACTGGAAGTGATGTCCTGAGACCTGATTATGTTCCGTCACATCGACACAGTGCGCTAATCCCACCTTCTTATCGGCCTACACCGGATTATGAAACTGTGATGAGACAGCTTAACAGAGGAATGATCCATGCAGATAGGCAGAGTCATTCCATGAGAAATCTAAACATCAGCAATTCATATGCCTACAGTCGGCCCGATGCTTTGGTCTACAGCCAGCCTGAAATCCGCGAACATGCTCACTTCACCTCTCCCCAGTCTAATCACTATCCTTTTAACCTGAATTACAGTTTCCATAGCCAGTCTCACTATCCATACCGTGCCGAACGGCGTCCTGTTGGTGGGGCCGTTAGTGTTCCTGAGCTAACAAATGTGCAGCTTCAGGCTCAGGATTATCCAGCACCAAACATCATGAAGACCCAAGTCTATCGACCACCTCCCCCTTACCCATACCCGAGACCTGCAAACAGCACTCCAGACCTTTCCCGACATCTTTACATTAGCAGCAGCAATCCTGATCTGATCACGCGGCGAGTCCATCATTCCGTCCAGACATTTCAGGAAGACAGCCTGCCTGTGGCACATTCCCTTCAGGAAGTGAGTGAGCCCCTGACATCAGCACGCCATGCTCAGCTACAGAAAAGGAACAGTATTGACATTGCTGGTCTGACCCACAACTTGGAAGGCATAAGAATTAAAGAGAGGACCATGTCAGCCTCTGCTGCAGATGTGGCCCTTCCCAGGGTCATATCAGTAGGGTCCCAGCCCAGTGTTTTCATGGAAAGAACAAAGCAAGAAGAAAATGGGGAGCAAGAAGGAAGTTTGAACTGTGACCATAAGAAGTCTCTTTCCGATGCCACTATGCTGATTCACAGCAGTGAGGAAGAGGAAGAATTTGAAGAAGAAAACAAAGCTAGTACAAGTCTGACTCCGCTCACTGATGACCAAACCCAGCTTTCTGCTCTTATGGCTGGCTATTCTCATGAAACTGTACTAAGTTACCCCTACAGTTCTGTTGCTTTGCCTCCTGGCCCTCTGCATATCCTTGAGACAAAGTTACATATTTCAGAGACAGAGAAGAGGATAAAAGAGGTGAGCCCAGTTCACTTTATGGCTGAAACCCAGGTGCAGAGAAGAGGTGAGGGTCTGCTGACTCCATCTATGTCCGAGTCTGACCTTACGGCTTCAGGAAGGTACAGTGTAAGAAAGGATTCTCTAAAGAAGAGACCCGTGTCTGAACTTCTGTCAGGGAGGAAGAATATCGTGGAAGGCCTTCCCCCTTTAGGTGTAAGTGGATATTGTTTGTTTCTCTCCCTTCTCACAGCTCATGATGATAGATAGAACTGATACCATACATCTGTTTTTAAACAAAAGCGTTCTCGATATCTTGGAAGCATAGCAATTAGATGCAGTAACTCTCTCTTCATTGCCCTCTCTTTCGCTGTTTTCCTGCTTTCTCTCCTTACTTGTCCATCCGTCCTTTCTCTGATTTTCTTTCTTTTTCCTCCAGTCTGTTCAGCCAATCTTCCTCCCTCCCTCTCTCCGATCCCTACCCCGATTCAGCCAGTAGCTATGGGAGGCTAGCTGCGAGGCCTCCTTGGCCTCATACTATCCGTGAATGAGCCATCCAGGGTGGCTTTCAACAGGCCACAATTCCCAGAGTTCCCCCACTGACCAGTCAGCTTCAACAGGAGCAGCCACATCCACTCCCGTAGCAGTTTTCTGTCATTAGATCCAGTCTCCCAATTTGAACATTTGACTTAACTGAGTGTTCACTTGCACGTTTTGAGACACTTCCTACTCCCTCTCCTACATAATGAGATGTCACTGAACCCTTCATTCTTTTGTATTCACTCCTTGATTTTTTTCCCCCCCTTTCCTAGGCTTGCTTTCCCTCCTATCTTACATTGTAACCATTCTTTCCCTACGAACTCAATCCCTCCTTGCCATTCCTCTTCCTCTTTCTAATTCCACCTTACTGAGCCTTAAAAGAGAAATAATGAAATAAACGAACAAACTGACACTCCCCCAACCTTTCCCACAATACCTCCTATAAGACGTGTGCAGAACCACCCAATGTAATTCATGATCTTCTACATCTATACTACGTTGTTTCTAGTCTGCTTAGTTTGCACGTTCTTAGGGCAGGAGCTATGACTCTTTATGTGTTTGTTTAGCACCTAGATCATTGTGGGTGCTACTGTAATCAAAACAAAATAATATTTTTTTCTTCCTTAGTGGCCAGCTTTTTGTCTCCTCTGTCTTCCCCAATTTTAGTTGTTTTTTAAAATTGATCGTGCTGCATTAACTTTCTTATTCCTTAGAGTCAACAGCAGCCACAGCTACAGCTACCAAGTAGCTCTTTACACAGAGAAGAGCGGCAATGAGAAACTGAGTGGCATACTAATTTTACAGCTTTAGCAGCTGCTGCAGCTGATCTTGCAGAAACTGAATACTGTAGGATTAGTCTGTATCTAAGTACTTATATAGCCCTCATGATTGTCTCTCTGTGTCAAGCTTTCTAGCATGGAGCTGGATGCAGGATGAAACCAAGTAGAACTGTACAGCCCTAGTCAGCTTTTCTTAGGAACTCTATAAATTGTATATAATTTCTTTGTCTCTTTTCCCCCTCTTTGTTACACTCACATCAAGTGACATCCGTCTCTTGTTAGGTTTATATTCAGAGTTAGCTGTTAAACTCTCATCTTATGTCATGGGCTCAGATCCTCAAAGGTTTTTAGATGCCTGGCTCCTAATTATTGCCATGCGATCTTTAAGTATCTGTGGTTCTAGGCCTTGCTCTTTACATGGTGTATGTATTAGAGGCATTTGTGCATCTATTGCAAACTTACTCTGCTTTTTCCTTCTACTGTGAATGTTACTGGTTTGCTTTCACTGAAAGAGACTCACTTTAGTTTTGAACTTAAATGTTCTTTGCCCATTGGAAATATTTAATAGAATACTGTCTTCATCAAGTAACATTAGGTTTAGTTATTGTAAAGTAATCTATATCTATCTATCTAGAACAAGTTGGGTGAGGTAATATCTTTAATTGGACCAACTTCTGTGGAGCTCAAAAGCTTGTCTCTTTTACCAATGGAAGTTGATCCAATAAAAGATATTACTTCACTCATCTTGTCTCTCTCATATCCTAGGACCAACATGGCTAGTTACAACAACACTCCAAACAATATAGATAGAACCTAATTCCTTTCAGTACTTGATACTGAGATTTGTATCCTGATAACATTGGTAGAGGCATTCTTTCCGTGACATTTTGTGCTCCTACAGTGGTCTGTTGTTGAGTTTGCATTCATTCATTCTTGCATGCAGTCCAGTTTCATTGGCATAGGCACTGAGCGGTGCTTTTGTTTCTGTGACTGCCTGTTAGATCTTGGATTATTGATTTTTTTTTTTTTCCACTCGCGCATCACGTGTCCACATTGTTTCATTATTTTTTTACTGTGATAAATTTTTTAGGTCTTATTTTTGTTAGCAGCCAAACTTACAACCTGTAGCAGTGAGATTTTCTTTCTCTAGGACATAGATGTTTAAAAGACCATGGTGAAAGGGTTCTTAACACAACCTCCCCTCAAAACTTGTTCTAATATTATTCCTAAACAGTGAGTGATTACTGCAAAATTAAAGACTCAAGCCTTCAAGGCTTAATTCTCTATTACATTTTTGCATATAAAATTTGTTGTAGGCACTTTTTTTACTAGTTGGATATTTAAGTACTACTTTTTTTTTTTTTTTTGGCAGCTGCAATCTAAAGATTACACATCTAAATGCTATAAAATACACCCACAAAATTGTGCTCTCTAGGCCACTTCTAAAAATTGGATCTATAAACTATATAGTCTGATGCACATAATCAGTTTGATCTATGGAGTATCACTTTGGTATTTTTCTGTCCTATTCTAGCTATTAGATATTTTATTTCTGTTTAGGACTGTAAACTGCCAGAATTCCATCTTGCACTGTGACCTAGTCTTGGAGAGAACAATATTTGTCATTCTTCTGATGTTTCAGTAACTCATGTCTGGAATGAAGTCAGACTGGTGTCCTGTCCTAGGAAAGAATGTATCTTTACTACTGCAGTCTCTTATGCAGTGGATAGCAAAGGGAAAGAGCTGTGCTTTGTCTTCTGTTTGCAAAAAGAAGTCTATGGAGTCCCCCTTACTAAGCTGAAACCCTATGGAGAACATATTGTCATCTATTTTGTGGATGGTACAATTTTTAAATTTTTTTCTGCAGGGTATGAAAAAGAATAGAACGGATGCCAAAAAAATTGGGCCTCTGAAGCTAGCTGCCCTAAATGGACTGACCTTGTCTCGAATGCCATTGCCAGATGAGAATAAGGAAGAGCCTACCAGAGCATCAAATGATGAAAGGGTATGTTAAAATTTTCTGGAGTGTTTGGTTTCTCCTAGCTGGGCAATCTTAAAAATGAACTGTATGAGCATAGTGTTTTGTGCTAATTGGTAGAACATCTCACCCTCAGAGTAATTCAGACATAGAAGGTGGGAGCAAATGGGTCACACAGACTTCCAGTTATTGGTAACTTGTTTATAAAAGTGCCTAATGAGACTCAGAATGAAAGTTTATCATTTTTTAATTTTAGATATGCACGATTCCTTACCATCCAGTTTCTGGGCCCCGAGGCAATATTTAAAATAGCATTCTGAGTTTTTAAAATTAGAAACGTTTCCTCCATTTCCCAATGAGTTTTGTGTCCCCATCTAAAGTGTGTGCTCTTCATGGTAGGAGATGTGACTTCTGCGTGACTTGTATTATTGGTGCTTAACCAAGAATAATAACAATTTAACAACAAATAGCCTACTTAGAATTAACTCCAGGGGTCAAATCTTTGCAAGTCACATTGATATTTCTCATCAGGCAAAACCCTGAAGAAGGGGGAAAAAATGGATCTTTTCAGCGTCCTAAAAATCAACACTTTTATACCATCTCAAACAGTAGGGGAAGCAAGCTCCAAAGTTGAAGTCATCCAACTGGGAATGCTTGATCCAAGCTCTAGCTGTTTAAAGCTGGGGTTCCCAGCATAAGCAAGAGCACTAAGGATAATCTAAGGGCAGGTCTTTACTGATGGCAGCAAATTCGCTGCCATCTGTTCAAACATCCCAGTTCAATTGAAAGGTCTGCAAAGACCCACTCAGTGAATCAGGAAGTTGATCAAGCAACTCCACCCTCTCAAGTGGAGTAGTGCTAAGTTGAAGGGAAGGCATTTCCCTTCGACTCAGCGTAGCGGATACACTGCAGTAAGGAGGCGTTAGTCAAAAGGAGATACGTAAGTTACTTTGCATATCTCCCTTTGACTGCTGCCGAAAACCACATTACTTGTAAACCAGGGCTAAGTGTAATGAGAGAAAAACGGGAGGAAAATAGGTAGAACCCAAACTTTATGGGCTCTATAGAGCAATATTATGACCCTGATTGTACCCGGGAGCTTAGAGAAAGCCAGTGCAGTCCTTGGAGAAGTGGTGGATATGCATCCAACAGCCTAATTCTGTGCATAACACAGCACTGGAGTTCATCTCCACCTGAGCTCAATTCACTGAGAATCAAGGTTACCTTTTATGACTGAGCCCTCCATGAGAAACCACCACCAACAAACTTCCAGGAGGCTTCCAGAAGTAATCCAATGTCAATCATATAGCAGTAATCCATTTTGGAGATCACAAAGGTTTGGATAATTGATGAAGGTCCACACAGTGGAGAGAGGTCTTGTAATTTTCTTGACAAATGTTGATAGAAAATGGCATTTTTAGTTATAGGCACACCATAGGAGCCTAGGAGATGTTGAGGACCTAAAATACCGCCATATTGTCACTAAAGTTAGCAAACAGACTCCTCTGCATCCACCTCCCCAGCAGCCGTATATGCAGTGCTTGTTGAATAGGAGGGAGACACTATAGAGCCTTACAGACCTCTGTGCACTAGAACTAATAGGGCTGAGGAACAATTGCCCCCTTACAACCCACAGGAATCTATTGGAGGAAAGAACTGAGTTGTTTGTGAAGTGAATACTTAAGACTTTAAAAACCAGGTATCGTTTTTGCTATTATTATAACACTGAGCCTGTTGTGCATGATGCTGTACAAATTAATAAATTTACAGTTTAAATAGGGCACAGACAAAACAATTCAGACATATATAATAGACTGAAGAAAATCCTGTTTCAGAGGACTGCAAATGTTGTTAGGGAATCAAGAAGATTGTTCAACATTTGCTTCTGAAGCTAAGCTTCATACTGCAGTACAGAGAAGGGCTACTAGGATGAACTGCGGAATGGAAAATCTGTCTTATGAGAGGACACTCAAAGAGCTTGGCTTGTTTAGGCTAACCAAAAGAAGGTTGAGAGGAGATATGATTGCGCTCTATAAATGAGAGAGAGAGAGAGAGATCTCTAACCATCAGAGGCATGAGGTTCTGGAATATCCTTCCAAGGGGAATAGTGGGGGCAAATAACCAAGCCGGATAAATTTATGGAGGGGATGGTATGATGGGACAGCCTAGTTTGGCAATTAACTGATCTTCGAGTATTAGTAATAAATAGTCTCTGATGTAATAAATGGTCTGTGATGGGATGTTAAATGGGGTGAATTCTGAGTTGGTACAGAGAATTCTTTTTTGGTTCTGGCTGGTGAGTCTTGCCCATGTGCTCAGAGATTAGCTGATCGCCATATTTGGGCTCAGGAGGGGATTTTCCTCCAGGGCATATTGGTAGGGGCCTTGGCAGTTTTTTGTCATCCAGTGTAGCATGGGTCACTTGCTCATGGTTTCTCTGTACCTTGAAATCTTTAAACCATGATTTGGGGACTTCAGTGGCTCAGTCATAGGTTAGGCGTCTATTTGCAGGAGTGAGTGGGAGGTTCCGAGGCTTGCATTGTGTAGGAAGTCAGACTAGAATACTAGATGGTCATATTGTTCCCTTCTGACCTTTTAAAATCCATGAATCTATGTGCCTTTCTACTCCATTTCATATTAGGAAATTTGTCCAAGAAGAAAAATCTAATGATACTTCTGTGAGTGTGCTGATGTATGAATTATTATGGAGGTTTTACACCTTTCTCTTTGTAACGTCTGGTAATGGCAACTGTTAGAGACAGGATACCAGACTAGATGGCTGACTTGTCTCATACTGCATGGCTGCTTCGATCCAGTGCATGTGACACATACACAAACTTCTCTAGCTTAAATCTCCCATGTTTGTTTTTGTGGGGTTTTTTGTTTATTTGCCAAAACCCAAAAATTTTCTGGAGTGTTTGGTTTCTCCTAGCTGGGCAATCTTAAAAATGAACTGTATCAGCCAAAAAACCAAACAGATGAAATTCCAAAAGTCTCTTACAACTTAAAAAAAAATTGCCTTGAAAAAATGATTTTGTTTTCCAGAAAATCTATTAAATAAAACAGAATTAATTATTGTGGTAGGTAGAATTTGTGTTTGTATCTCATCTGCAGCAGGAGTTTCTAGGAAGGATTTGCTGCCATCCTCAACATTTGTCTTCTACATGCTGACAAAACTGAGCGAGTATTTGCAGCGTGCGCTCATTTTATTCATTTAACAAAACACGTTTTGTTTTTGATCTGGAGAGCTTTTCTGCTCCCCCTGAACAACAAAGCTGATTATCAATAACAGGGCCGGAAGACACCTCTCAAATTAGCTACTGTCACTTTCTACATCAAGCTTAAAGGACTGTACTCATCACTGTCCAAACTTATCTAACCTTGCCTCAAATGCCTATGGAGATTGTGCCCTAACTATCTTGTTTGGCAAAATGTTTCTGTGTCTGATTGGATTGTAAATATAGAAATGAAAGAATAATTTTTAATGTTATTGACTATCTCCACCTCCCAGTGCCATATCCTTATGTTCTTCATCAGTGTTCACTTAGCCAGAACTCCCATTAACTTAAATGAGAATTTTGTCTGCTTGAGGACCCCAAGATTAGGTCACTCCTAAATATAATAGTAAAAATAGAGATAGTTGGGGAGGACTTTAAAATATTATAAGTGAGAGAAATGTATTCATTTTATTTGTATTCTTTCCATTGGAGCGTTAAGAGTAAAATTGCATTGGGATGCGACATTGGAGGATCATCCTATTTTTTGTTTCTTTTAGTATAAAATTCTGGAGCAACGTCTAGAACAGGGAATGGTGTTTACAGAATATGATCGGATTCAAAAGAAAAGACTTATGGATGGAGAGTGCTCAATAGCCCAGCTCCCGGAAAATGCAGAAAGAAATAGGTTCCAGGATGTCCTTCCCTATGATGATGCCAGAGTGGAGCTGGTCCCAACCAAAGAAAACAACACTGGTTACATCAATGCATCGCATATTAAGGTGAGATTAACACCAGTGTTGAATAATTCTTCAGTCTCTCTTCTTGCAGCTAGTATCAATGCCTCTTTATTGTTCTGTTAAAATGGCGGTGAGTAGCCTAAAAATGATGCAATGGTAGTTGACTTTCTGGCTGAGCACATTGACCTCAGTACTTTGAAATGTCAGGATAGAGAAGCTATGAGGAGTGTCTTGGTGGTGAAGATCACAGCCCTATAGTGGTGCTAGTTTCAGAGCAGCATGACACTTCTGGGAGAAAGACTTCTTTTTCTTAGCTATGGAGGGGATTGCATTCTTTTTGTACTAAGAGACCTGTTTGGATTGAAGTTGAAAAACTCATGACTGCTAAATGAGGATGGGTAAGTACCCATTCTGTTCCTCTTTCCCTTTTCATGCTGGTCTAACATTCAGTATTTTGAGGAAGAGAGATTTTCCTCAGGTCTTATCTACATGGAGATTTAGTGCACAGCAAGCTGGGGTGTAAATCTACAGCATTGTCACTAAGCAACTTTTAATGACTGCTATAGTTACCTATGTCCCTCGAGCTTTCATTCAAAATGCACAATCCATTGTCTACAGCCAAGCCCTAAAATACAACCACATTTGCTCTGATCCTTCAGACAGAGACAGACCCCTCCAGGGTCTCTATCAAGCATTCTTAAAACTACAGTACCCACCTGGGAAAGTGAGAAAACAGATTGACAGCCAGACGGGTACCCAGAAGTCAACTTCTACAGAACAGATCCAAGAAGAAAAACAACAGAACATCACTGGTCATCACCTACAACACATCATCAAAGACCTACATTCTACAGCCAATCTTACAAGATGACCCCTCATTCTCCCAGGCCTTCGGAGGCAGACCTCTCCTCTTTTACAGACAGCCCCCCAACCTTAACGGATACTCACCAGCAACTAGTGACCATACAACAGAAGTAGTTAGGCAGGCACATATCCTTGCAACAAACCCCACTGCCAACTCTGCCCACATATCAACACTAATGACATCATCATAAGACTTAATCAAACCAGCTTCTCCATTATGGGCTCATTCACCTGCTCAGCCACCAATGTGATATATGCCATCATGGGCCAACAGTCCTGCCTTATACATTGGACAAACTGGACTATCTGCACAAAAGAATAAATGGACACAAATCTGACATCAGAAATAAGAACATTCAGAAACCAATAAGAGATCACTTTAATCTCCCAGGTCACTCTGTAAAGGACTTATCTGTGACTATCCTTAAACAGATTTATTCTAGGTCAAGATTTCAAAGAGAGACTTCAGAGTTAGGATTCATATGCAAATTCAATACCATCAGCTCAGATTTGAATAGGGGCATGAATTGACTTTCCCACTATAAACATTAGTCTATAAAAGTGCCATAGAACGCCTTCTTTGTCTTTCATTACAAACATTTCTCTCGGCCTCACTACTTTCTGATATGTTGCTACACACTGTTTGAATCTATACAACTTGTTTATTTGCTGAAATAATCTGACCCGATGCAGTGAAATGTAATTACAGTATTTATCTTTCCCTCCCATACTGTAAGGTGTTTTTTTGACTTTTTGGCATCTGACGAAGTGGGACTTCACCCATGAGAGCTCACACGAAAAATAAATTCGTTAGTCTTTAAAAGTGCCACAAAGACGCCTTGTTTGTTTTGTGTGGACCCTGTTATTGTGCCCTAAGAGTTCTGTGGTGTGCTCTGTCATGCTGTTGTTTGAAAAAGCAGAACATCAAAGCACACAATGGAACCTTTAGAGCACAGTAATGTGATTCATACCAATCTCTTTCAAATAAATAAGTTTGGATTCAAACTGTGGAATAGGAAGGCAGGAGCTGAGAAGGGTGATTTAAAGGAAATTACCTTTTATAAGGACCCTGCCATTCAAAAGTTTTATTAAGTGTGAAGGTATCTAATTTGCATATGAATTCCAATTCTGCAGTTTCACGTTCACATATGTCTCTGAAGGTTTTTTTGCTGAAGTAATGTAACTTTTTACATGTAAAAAACCATGCTAGTCACAGTACTTCAGCAAAAAAAACTTCAAAAACGGATTGGAATGTGAAACTGCAGAATTGGAATTCATATGCAAACCAGATATCTTTACATTGGGTTTGAATAAAATTCTTGAATGGCTGGGTCATTACAAAGGGGCTAAGTTGACAGAAGATATGCAATCTGCATGCTGCAGAATGTGTATCTCCTGTCAATTTAATTACTCTTACTTACCACAGTGTCTTCATTCAGCTGTGTCAACTTGAAGGGCTCTCCCATTGACACAGAATTACTCCACTTGGATGGGTGGGGTTACTGAGTCAACTAGAGACCGCTTCTGGGATCGATTGAGTGGGTCTACACTGGCCACTCAATCAATCCCGCTGTGTTGATCCATGAAGATGGGCTCAGTATTTTCCGTATAGACAAGGCCTTAATAAGTGACAGGCTAAAGGCTGTACATTGACACCCTGCCTTGCCATATGTTAAGTCTCTGTATAGACAAGCCCGTAGGCAGTAAGAGAAACTCCATAGTCAAAATGTCTGCCATAAACTGTTCATTCAGTTGCTTTCTCTTTTTTCTTTGAGAAATCAATGCTTTGGGGATTTGAAAAGCTGAGTGATAATCCTTAAAGCCTATTGGGGTCCTTTGAGGTCAGAGATGGTATATAGACCTCAGGTATTGTAATTGCTCAGTCTGACTCCATCTCAGCAGTGAGAGAGACACAGACCATCCCCAATAAAATTGAAATTAAGGGCCCTGTTGTTCCCTCTACTTTCGTGGGTCTAGCCTGAGGCACAGAAGGTGAGAATGCTAGCTTCATGCTGGAATTTGCCTGGCTAGAGTGGATGGAGCCAGGTGGGAAACTGCTCTTCACAATATAACCTCGCTCTCCCTCCCCATGTTCCTTATCTCAAAGATTATAAGGAAATTCTTACAAGGTGACTCTCATGGAATTTCTAGTGCCCTTTGCCCTTTTCCAAAATAATTTACTGCTTCTAAAGAGAGTTAGGGTCTCTCTGCCATCTGTAGGCATTTCTAAACAAGGCCGTGTGGTTTTTAATGGCTTTTGCTGCTGGCATAGTACCAGTTTCCATACTTGAAAACAAGCTACAAGTCAGCATTCACCCAGTTGGGGGCGGGGGAAGCCCATTGACTAGTGTTTGCTTATTTTAACTGTATGGTAATGGCACTGAATTGGCCAGAAAAACATCTTTAAAGCCTAATTTATCTGAATGCATAGAGTTTACTCAATAGGAAAGAATGTTGATGTAGCCTCAGTTGTCCAGTGTGGCAGTTTTTAAAAATGCTACATGTCTTGATTGTTTTTCTCCTCTAAATGTTCATTTAACTTTTTAAAAAGACTGTATAAATGACTACCTCACAACAGGGAACCAATACGAGATGGAGTCAGGTGGACTTGTATGGCTTTTAAATGGCTTCTTTTGATTCCCTAACATTACTTTCAGCTCTGTCAGGCTAAAGTCACTCACTCTGCAAGCAGCTTTCTCTGTCACCAGTAATCTAACCAGCTTTCTCTTTTTGCATTTCTTACAGATCTCTGTCAGCAGCATTGAGTGGGACTACATTGCCACACAGGGCCCTTTGCAGAATACCTGCCAGGATTTCTGGCAGATGGTGTGGGAACAAGGGATCGCTATCATAGCAATGGTGACAGCAGAAGAGGTTGGTCCTTAGGCCAGGTCTACCTTTGAATTCTTTGTTGCTGTAACGTTCGGTGCGTGATCCTGTATGATGACATTTTTTACTTTGGCAGAAAAGCTCTTTTACCGATACAGTTTTTCATTGAAGGAAGTGGTATAAGTTTTTTTTGCTGGTATAAATTAGTCTCCACAGTGGTGATTTGCCGAGATAGATAGATTGGCCAATGCTTTCTAGAGTAGGCTAAGCCTTACAGATGGTTTCCTCATTCACTAAGTCTGAGCTAAAGATTGTGCGGAGGCCCTTTGGGTGCGTCTACACTTGTGAATTAAGTTGACTTAAGCTTGCTTAAGTCGACTTAATTTACTCTGCATCTACACTACACTTAAGTCGACTTAAGGAAAAATTAAGTCGACTTTACTAAACCTCATTTTAAGTCGACTTTGCTGGCTAAGTTGTCTTTAGAAAGTCGACTTAGCCAATGTGGACGTGGACTAGCCCTAAGTCGACTTAGGGGGCTCCAGGGCTTCCCCACTGCCCTCCCTGCCAGGGTGGCTGGCACAGCCACAGCCTGGCATGCCCCCCCAAACACCTGCCCCTATGCCCTGCCAGGGTCCCTGTCCCCTTTTGCCCCATTGTACCAATGTACAATGGGGCAAAGGCTGAGCCCCCTGGCACTAGGCAAGGGGTGCCCCCCCACCACTGTGGACCTGTCCCAGGTCCACCTTGCCCCTACAAGTTGACCTAGGTGTCCAGTGTGGACGCTCTAGGTCGATTTTGTAGGGCACCCTCTAAGTCGACTTAAAATTTGAGTGTGGACATGCTAAGTCGACTTAAATTAAGAAGTGTAGACGTAGCCTGTAGCAGTACACTGGGGGGTAGAAATGTTGGGATTGTTACGGCAGCCGTGTGTAGTTCATGCCTTATGTTTACAATGTTTTACTTCTAAGGAGGGTGGGCGAGAAAAGAGCTTCCGGTACTGGCCACGACTTGGCTCCAGGCACAACACGGTTACCTACGGGAGATTTAAGATTACGACACGGTTCCGGACAGACTCTGGCTGCTATGCAACTACCGGCTTGAAGATCAAACACCTCCTCACAGGACAGGAGAGAACAGTCTGGCATCTGCAATACACTGACTGGCCAGAGCATGGGTGCCCAGAGGATCCAAAGGGATTTCTGTGTAAGTAGCGTTGATCCCCTCTGTCAGCAATGCCACCTACTATGGTTGTAGGGCTTCCCAACAGGAAAGGTTTCTTCACAGCAGTGCTGGGTTGACATGATTTTTTTTGTAGAAATCTCTGTCTTTCTGTCTCTGAACTCAGCCACATAATTATTAAAAACGAAAGCATAATTACACCGCAGGCTGGCCCTTTAAACACTCACCAGCAGAGGCGGCTTTTGGGGTAGGCGAAGCAGGCAGATGCTTAGGGACCCCAGCAGTAAGGGGCCTCGTCGCCTACCCCAAAAGCCACAACTGCCTTGGTCAGCAGCAGGAGGAGGAGCTGGGTTCAGGGGGCCAGGGCCATGGGGTGGGGAGCTGGGGCAGGAGGGAGGACAGAGTAGTGAAGGGGGGCTGGGGGTGGGGGGAGAGGGTCCCTGTTGGGGGCCCCACAATGGGCCTTCGCCGAGGGCCCCCAATAGCCAAAGGCCGCCTCTGGCACCAGAGCTTTATAATCCCCACCCGAGGAATCCCGCTCAGGCAAACTCCGAAGTACACAAATAATCCTTGAAACTTCCTGTTGCTTTGCGGGGCTGTTAAAAATGTTGAGGAATGTGACGATGTCCAGCTCCAGTTTGTTCCCTGTGTTGATCTGATACGTGCATTTACGTGTCTTTTCTTTAAAATTGACAGCGTATTTGGAGGAGATACAATCAGTGCGCCGCCATACAAACAACACAGCGGACCCAAAAAGCTCCAACCCTCCTGTACTGGTGCACTGCAGCGCAGGTGTAGGAAGAACAGGAGTGGTCATACTGTCAGAGATCATGATTGCCTGTTTGGAGCACAATGAGGTTATTTTCTTGCCCGTGTTTAAAATAAAAGGTTTGGTGTATGTATGTATGTGGAGATGGGTCGGTTAATCCAGATAATAAGTCTTGTGCTGCCTGATCCATTGAACCTTTATGGCGTGGCTTATGAAAGATCTTTTCTGTTGAGGTTGAGTGAACTTCCACCTTCCTCTGTAGCACGGGGCATGGCTCGCTTGCTGGTGGATTCTCAGTACCTTAACGTCTTTAAACTGTGATTTGGGGACTTTTGTAAGTCAGTCATCGGTTAGAGGTTTATTACAGGAGTGGCTGGGTGAGGTTCGGTGGCCTGCATTGTGCAGGAGGTCAGACTAGATGATCATATTGGTCCCTTCTGACCGTAGAGTCACTGGGTGCGTCTACACTTGTAAATTAAGTTGACTTAAGCTTGCTCAAGTTGACTTAATTTACTCTGCGTCTACACTCAACTTTCCTTAAGTCGACTTAAGGAAAATTTAAGTCGACTTTACTAAACCTCATTTTAAGTTGACTTTCTGCTTAAGTTGACTTTCCAAAGTCGACTTAAGCCAGTGTAGATGTGAGTACCCCTAAGTCAACTTTAAGTCTACTTAGGGGACTCCAGGGCTCCCCCACTGCCCTCCCTGCCAGGGTGGCTGGCACAGGGTGAGCCTGGCAAGCCCCTCTACAAGGCAGGGCAAAGCCCTGCCCACCCTGCCCCTAGGCCCTGCCAGGGTCCCTGTCCCCCTTTGCCGCATTGTACCCAGGTACAATGGGGCAAAGGCTGAGCCCCCTGGCACTTGGCAAGGGGTGCTCCCCTGCCACCATGGACCAGTCCCAGGTCCACCTAGCCCCTAGAAGTCGACCTAGGCGTCCAGTGTGGATGCTCTAGGTCGGCTTTGTAGGGTCCCCCCTAAGTCTACTTAAAATTTAGGTGTGGACAGGCTAAGTCGACCTAAATTAACAAGTGTAGACATAGCCTATGAATCTAAGCACACCACCTTTAGTAATATTGTAAAAATGTTTGCTAGTACCTCAGGTCTGCATTAAAAGGTTCTTATTCATTCAGGAACCTTGTCCTGCAAGGCACTGATGAATGCTTGTGTGGTGCAGGACACCCTCAAATTGCATTGGCTTCAGTGGAAGTTGAAGGTACCCTGCATCTTGCAAGTTTGGTTTTATGACAGATGTTTACAGATGCATTTTTCAGTCTTGTACCTGCACTTCATTAAATTGGCCTCGTTGCTGAGTGCATCAGTATGGCAGCATTAGTGTTGTGACAGCTCAGTAAAATATTAGAAGAGACATTACCCCTGTCTGGCCAGCACCCAAGGCAACCTGCTACAGACTATTGCTTTTTTCATTTTTGAATGTGCATCGAAAGGTGATACTCAAACCAAGGCACTTTATCTGTGCTGAAGACACTTCGTATTTACACGCAACAATGCTTTTCATCTCCAAAGCACATGTCAAACGTTCAAGTAATACCCTCTCTAGCAGGTAGGTAAGTTATTTTTATGCTCATTTTACAAATATGGAAAATGAGGTAGACTTGGCCAGTGCCACGGAGGGTTCATTGTCAGAACTCAGATGGTGCTGAGGAGTTAGTTACTGACCCTGTGCCTAGCTCGAACATCTTCCCAGCCTTGAAAGTACAAACTCCAGACTTGCTAAACCATCAGGCATTCTAACAGTTAAGAACGTGTTCTTTCTTTTTCCAGATGCTGGACATCCCAAGAGTGCTGGACATGCTGAGGCAGCAGAGGATGATGATGGTGCAGACTATCTGTCAATACACTTTTGTCTATGGAGTTCTCATTCAATTCCTTAAAAGTTCTAGGCTTATATGACTTCCCGTGGGACTCGTTCGTCTCAAGAGTTTATAAAAGGAGAATTGCAGTTTTCCAGGCAGATTTGCCTTTTCGATGTTAACCTTAATCGATGAGTCATGCAGAGTCACCTTTTTTGTGTGCTATGGGAATACTGAATGCAAGTTCAAGGTATCCGCCTTTGCAAAGCAAGAGATTGACTGCATTAACATAAGAAAGGTTCCAACAGAAAACCACTGTGCTATTCTGAAATACCTGCGCACCTTTTTGAGTTTGTGTTACTCTAGGTAAATTAACTCGCAGCTTTACCAGAAGTACATTGGACAATTTTGGAAATCTCTAAGGGTGTTTTACTTTAAATTGCTTTCTTAAAACAGAGCACCAACTCTGGGAGAGGGAAAAAAAAATATCAAAATTTGCGTAGTGAGGGACATGCATGTCCAGAAGGAATACCAAGGTCTTAAGTAGTCACTCTACTTTCAATTTTGTATTTTAAACAATGTTAATATATTTTTTAAAATAATCTTGGTTTCTTCTGGTTCACTTAGCAGAACCAGCAGCTGCTAGAAACCTTAAGACATCAGGACAGTTATTTTTGTATTCTGCACATTTAATTTTTTTTAATCTTCGAAGAGCTATACATTTATAAACAACATAGTTTTTCAGAGAAGAGCAGAAGCAAAGACACTCACATTTAACTTTTGTACAACTCCTGAAAAGTTAAAGTATTAGAAGAAAATGTTGGTACCTGTAGTGTTCCAGGTAGTAGAATTGGCAAAAGAAAAGTCTTGTTACCTGCTAAGAGCTAGCTAATAAAATAGGCAAATGGAAGGCATTATTGCCTACAAATTGCCAGGTGACAACTGGTAAGGGACAGATACCTACAGAGTTGTAGGTAATAATTAACAGGAGAAAGAGGTTGTTGTCAACAAGTTTTAGATAAAAGTGAATGAGCAAGAGAATATCATAGTTAACTACAGGGATGTAGGTAACAAAATGGACAAGATGGGACATGTATTCAGTATTATTCATTTATTTAGAGGACAGTTTGATTTTACTGGTTGAAATCAAAGTGGATGCAAATGATATTTTAAGCACTTTTGTTTTTTGCTCTCTTATTTATATAGCTAAGCATATAAACTATAACCATATATCCTTTTAACAGATTAAAGTACCATTACTAACTTAACTATTCTTTTAGGAAGAACCTTTGGAACTGATGAAGTGCGAGATAACAGAACCTGAAAGTAGGAAGTTGCATAGTGGTAAATAGGGAATAAGTATGTGGAAAAAGTGTGATGACTTTGATTTTTTTGGTTGATGTGATCAGTGCAAAGACAACAGTATTAATTTTCACTCTCTTCACCAAGAAACGTTTAAAACTATCTTAATTTACAGAAGAGTTCCTGAGCTGATTTTGTCAGTCAGCAGAAAGGTTTTGATAGCGTTGTATGGTATTGTTGGGTCCAGGTTGTTTATGATGTACAGGAGGCCATATGAGAATGATAGCAACATTCAGAAGCTAATTGGTAACCTTGGACATGAGTATTTTAGTGACTTTATTGAAAAGGGGAACAGAGTCACTGGACTGGGCATGAAATTGGAAATCAAGAGACCTGAGGTTCTGTTCTGCCACTTATTTATTGTGTGACCTAAGTCAGATCACTTCACCTCTCCGTGCCTCAGTTTTTCTATTTGAAAAATAGGGATAATGATACTTTTACCCACCTTTGCTTTGAGATCTAGTGTCCAAGAGTTATCTCTCTTATTTGTAGATATCTAGTGGTAATTCATATCCCAGATCTTTGGCAGCTTAGTCAGTGGAGAAACAGACAAACATTTTGCCCTTCCCCAGAGATACCTGGGCCATGGAATGGAATGGGATTAACATTTATTTATGTTTAGTCATTTTTATGACTATTCAGATGGTGCTATTTCCTTCTTTTTAGTTGTGAGGAAACTTTAAGCCCTAGTACAAAGAGAATAAGAGCTTCTTTCACAAGAAAAATGGTCATCTGAAAATTTAATTAAAGGAGAATAGAAAGGTTGCTTCAGTTTCCTCTGTATTACTCTGTTCACCAGCCTAAATGACAGTGTGTTAAAATATTTCTTCCCTAAAAATTACATTACTTTGGGTTATACTGAAGCCAGTTAGTGTATTTGGTGTCCTTTCAAACTTTCCAATTCATACTATCCTCAGTAAAAATGAGCTTGAGCATTGTAGAGAAGACCTTTTCTTCCTCTAACTGTGGCCCTAAGATATATGCTTTCCATACATTTGTTCAACCAGAACCATATCTAACAAGGAAAATGTTTTGGTCCAGAGGAGGCTAATCGCTGAAGACTTGGCTCACTGTAATTTACATGTGCAAACCAACAGACAAACCATTTGACATATGAAGTTGTGGGTAATCAGGACCCCTCAGAGTCTGGCCTTCTGCAGCCCTTGCAAGTATAGATTTCGTAGAAGTCAGAGGTGTTACTCATGTGAGTAAGAATTGCTGGACCCAGCTCTGAGTATTCTGATCAACCAGTTTCTCTCCAAAAAAAATTATCAGAATGAAATTCAACAGCTCTTTCTTTAACAAAATGATTATTTAACTAATTAAGAAACTGAATTTAAATTATTGAAGAAATTTATATTCAGGTTTTAGCCTTCAAATGCTTTGAACCTTCAAACCCACACATTTGTCCATTAAACTGGATGGATATTTGTAGTATGTTTCTTCATAAAGTAAACCCAGCCCCTCACTCCATCCGAGCCAGAGTTACAGGTATGTCTCTTTGCCAAAGGTTTAAAATTCCACTCCCGGTGGGTCCAGGTTCACCATGCCCACTTTCCTACCTTACTGATGTAGAAATGCTAGGGTGAAATAGTCCAATGTTAAGATGTATTCTTTAGCATGGAAAGTCTGTTGAATAAAGATGATCTTGCAATAAATAGCAGGGAAAAGATACTGCTCTTTTTCAAACTTAGAATTTCAGAATTCTCAGGGACAATAAAGGGTGCTACCACAGTAAACACAGTCAGATTTCACTTTTTTTTTTTTTTTTTTTTGAAAACTGCTTCTTTTAGGATCAAATTCTATAAAACCCTGCAGTCTGAGGCTGTGTCTACACTACAAAATTGTCAACCTAACTTACATCGGCAGATAGCTGCTTGCAGTAATTACATCACTTGCCCATGTCTAACCTCTGCTCCTTGTAATGGTAGTGTGCGACCTTGGGGGATGGCTCCTGAAAGCCAGTAACAGTCAATGTCAGCAATGCTGTGTCTACGCTGACACAACATCAGCCGTGACGCTATGCCGCACTCGGAGGTGGCGTATTAATTCGGCATAGTGGGGCAGTTATATCAGTGGGAGCCAAATTTAAGGGTAGGCACTTCTGTAGTTAGGTCCAAGTAAGCTGCTTTGTGTCGACCTAACTCTGTAGTTAGACCAAGCCTGAGTTAAGAATCACTAGAGAAGCTTGGAGGCTGGCGTAATGGCTTCTGCACGTTTGTCTGGTGGGAGAGTATTGGGCCAATGCATTTGTGCAGTCATAGACCAGCTTTTCTCTACAGGCTTGATCCAAAGCTCTTTGAAATCATTGGAAAGATCCTCACTTACTTGATTGGGTTTTGGATCCGGCTGAAAATCATTCCTCCATAGTTCTGTGAAGTAAGCCCCATGGAGCATTATTCCACGGCATACAGAGGGTTCCCCTGCATGGCTTCTCTTCAGCCTGCTCAGGAGAACAATGGTGGTTCCATTGTGCATAAGAACATCCACTCCTGTGGCTAGCTGGGCCAGATTTAGGCCTCAGAGTCCACTGTATATATGATGCCTTTTACACTAGTGAACAGGTGAAAAATACAACTCTAGTGATTTTTAGAAATACATTTAATTAGAAGTAACCTAGCAAGATGGCATTTGTGATTATTCTGATAAAGGCAGCTTAAATTATCATCAGGATTTTTTTTTTAAAAAGTAAGTGTGATAACTATCACTTAAATGGACTAAGCTGAAAGAACATCATTTTAATATTAGTGTGTTTGTGCTTCTGTATCTCACCCTGTAATCTGGCATGTGTATTGCTGGGTTACTACTTTAGGGCATGTGGAAAAGTCTGCCAAAATAGCTTCTTAAATTAATAAACAGGGCTGAGCAGCGAAAGAACTATTTGTTTTTGGCCTGTCATTACCATGAGCCAGACTCCACTGCTGAAGAATCCTTAATACGGCTGATCCAAAGCCCACTGAAAGTCCATGGGGGTGAGGAAAAGAGTATCTTTCTGCTGGTATTTGTATTATGGTCCCTCAACACCCTGCAGCCAGGTTAGTGAAGTCCAGGTGTATTTTGCAAAATTAGTCAGATTGTAAACTGTAAAGAAATAAGTTAAACATAAAGCAAATTTCTTTCACTTGCCTTGTTAGGATTTCACATAAGTGTGAACATTTCCCCGCCCTCCCCCCAGCATAATGCTAATAAATTAAGCAAAGGATTAAGTCATTTATTTAATTTCTCCTTTAAAGAAGTGAAACTGCCACTCAAAGGGTGCATCTACACTTACAAGTTAGGTCAACTTAAGGAGGCTTAAGTCGACCTAAACTACTCTGCGTCCACACTGGGCTTTCCTTAAATCGACTTAAGGAAAAGTTAAGTCGACTTAATAACACCTCGTTTTAGATCGACTTAACGCTTAAGTCGATCTTATTAGTGGCTTAGTGCTTAAGTTGACTTAATAAGTCGACTTTAACTTTTCTAGTGTAGACATAACCAAAGCTATTTATGGAAGTAATGTGTAAAACATTATTACTAGAAACTGAGGCTTCCTTGGAGCAGGTGAGGGGATGGGACGACGTTAATTCTTAAAACAATGACATTTTGCAAAGAATTCCAAATTAGAGTCACAGCAAACCCTTGCAAAACCAGGGTATGATCCTGCAATATGCGGCGATCCCTCAGTTCTGTGACACCAATGGTGATGGTTGAAAGCACTGAGCACTGATGCAGAATCAGACCTACAGAGCTCAAATAGTCCCATTTCCTTTTAAATTTAAACACAGATAACTAGACTAAGTCAAAACCATGGCTCAGGATTCTTCATCTGTAGGCTCTGAATATTGAAAAAGATAAGCAGGTTGAGAGAGTTTCTACCAATTATACTAACTCTGACGTGGAACGGGGGGGCTGAGGGTGAAGTGAGTGGCTAGCGGTAGATGGAGAAGGAGCAATTTATATGGACAGTAGAACAGCTAGATTCATATAGGATGTTGCTTGAGGCACAGTAGCATAAGCGACCATGTGTAGTCATAATTTCTGGTTTTGCAGGGTTTTTAAAAAATGTGCTTATTGAAACGCTGAACATTTTAGTTCAAAGGCTCTGTTCATTAAAAAATATTTTCAGCAAGTTTATTCTGTGAAACCTATCAGCTCGGCTTCCATTTACAGATTTAGGTTCAGCGGCTCAAACACGAGTCTCTAGTTTTACACTGCAAACCGTAGGGGAAAATAAGTGTTTGCACTAGCAACTATTGGTGGGTACAATTAAAGTCCTTTAGATGTACAGGTACGTGCTTTCTGGGTGCATCCAAGTATTTACAGGAGACGAGACTGACCTACGTTGTGCCAGGTTAAGTCTGAGTTGCAAATTTAACCCTGAATTTAAACGTTGTATTTCCCTGCGGCACATGCCGTGATCTTTAGATTTCAAATAATCACCCAAACATTCACAGCTTTTGCAGGCATGGCTGTGCAAGTCAACCCTTATTAATGAGTTGTTGAGACCAGTTAACTTAACTCATTCTGTTTCAGTCATACATACTAATTTTTAACAAAATCAGCAGGGATTCTATACTTAACAAAATGTGTTTTTATAACGTGTATTTAAAACAAAGTCAACGGTTGTTTACTCAGTTAGTAGACACAATTTTCCACATGATACTGCATTGTGAAATGAAGGATATGCCTCCACTGTATTTTCTCTCTTTGGCAATAAATGATGATGGGAGGCAGGAATTAAATTTCATTTACAAAGAAGCTAATGAACACAAGATTCAGCACTGCAGCAGGCTAGACAATTGTTTTGCATAAACTTCGTCATTATTTTGTTTCAAATATTCAGTAGGCAAAATCTTACCAAATAATCATCTTTAATAAGACGCCTAACCTTATAAAGGGACATTAGATGCCATTTTTCTACTGGGAAATGCTAAAGGAAAACGTAAGCCTTTAAAGTGCTATAAAGAGAAACTTTCAGCACACTGGATTTCTGGAATCATAGACATAAGAGATGGGTAAAGGTCTGTTAGATCATCCAGACCATCGCCTTGCTAATGCTGGAGCTGAATCCTCACAAAAAAAGATACACATTGTCAATTTACAGGGCCTTCTCCTGAACTACTTCTGTATCCAAAATGTCCATCAACTTTATTGCTGATATTGGATGGGACTTCAGTGGGAGTTTTAGGGGCTTGATTCTGCAAACTCCTGAGCACTCATTAGGTCGTGAGCATTTCTGATACCTACTGAAGTTATTGGGAGCCAAGGGTTTTCAACAGCTTGCAGGGTTGACTCTTACGTGGCAAAGGAATGCAGGATCTGGCCTCAATTGCTTCCATTTCCTTCAGCCAGTATGCAGGGATGTATGCACCACTTTGTTTAAACAGTAGCTCACGTGGATTTTCAAGTATTATTTTCTGCTATCAAGCTAATGGTTAAGATGTATGTTTTGCTGTACTGCCATCAATATTGTAAAAATGTATAATCAGTACAGCTTTTCTTGTAAAATTGAAATTGGTTTGTAAAACAATGTACAAATTGTTTCATAGACAGAAAAGCGTGCATTACTGAATATGTAATATATGTGAAATGAATATATTATAGTCTATTTTTGCCATGGAAATAAATATTTGAAGCAGTTTGGGGATATTGTTTGGTGTTATATTACTGAAAACAGAAGTCAGTGAACTTCATTATGATGGTGCCAAGTTCCAGAGCCATGTTCATCTGTGTACAACAAAACAATGGAAGTCCTGTGGCACCTTAAAGACTAACAAATTTCTCGGGCATAAACTTTCGTGGGCTGCAACCCACTTCATCAGATCTGACGAAGTGGGTTGCAGCTCACAAAAGCTGATGCCCAAATAAATTTGTTAGTCTTTAAGGTGCTACAGGACTTCCGTTGTTTTTAATTGTGATGTTCAATCTAAATACTTTCCCTAATCCAAGATATGAGGGCAGAGATAAATTATACTGAATGTATCACAAATATAGGTACTGGTTGTCCCCTTTCCTAAAACCTCTACAAAGAATATGATAAATCTCTTGCTGTTGAAGATACTAATAATTAACCCATTTCCAGCAAAACCCTCATGATTGCTGCTCTCCCAGTATCACCTAATATTGGGTTTTGTGTTGTGCAAGGATATAGAGAGTGTTCAGTTATGAATACCAGCAGTTTCCTCCATTGTAAGATGAGAGAGAGAGAGAGAAAAACATTCAGCCTTACTAGAAAATTTTGGTTTTTGGTAGTTCTGAAAGTGATGTGTATTAGAAATACAGCTCATGACAAACTGCCTTATGGATATCATCAGCAAAGCACTGTACATTATATATGCCCTACATAAAACCGATAGTTAAAGTTATATAATCTCATAAACATAGTTTAAAAAGACTTGGGTGGAAGGGTGCGGGGTTAATTATGTATGAAATGCCCTGCAAACACCTTGATTAATCATCTCATGGCCGCCCAACACATCGTCACTGCCATTATCAGACTTCATAGCAATTGGCACATTTAGACTATTGTTAGTTGGGTTGCTTATTTGCAACCTATTTTCTTGTTGTTTACGTTTGAGGAAAGGTGGCAAGGGTTGTATGAATGCTCACAAACCTGTCATTTTATTAATCAAAGGTGGTTACAAAAGAAGTGAGACACTAAAAAAAAGTTTTAATGGTTATTTTAAAAATGATTTGTAACTTAAGTAACAGAGTTAGTTGAAAAACTCCAGCAGGTTCCATCTTTACCCATAGATTGTGTTGGAGATTTGCAAAACACAGTGTATCTTTCATACTAGACAGCAGCTGAATCCCTGCTTTAAGTGAACATTGAATTCACTGACTGACAAGCCACAGCAAGCCTATTTCCACTCAGGATCCTCAGCCATGAACCCTCGCCTGGAGTGTGGCATCGAAGCCAGCTCATCCCTTTCTCACATGTAGGGATCCACCCCACTGCCCTCATAGCCAAGTCCCTGGGGCACTCCCAAGGATGTGGGAGATGTTTTTAGTCCCTTGCACTGCATGGCTTGAAGCAGGGACTTGAATTCAGCTCACCCACAACCTTCCCACTCTGCCAAATGTGTATTCTAGGGTGAGGCTCTCAAGCTCTTCGGTTGGAGCTGTTCCACTTTGTGTAAATAAATAAATATTCTCTCAGCCACACAGTGGCCCTATAGCCGTGGCGAGGGCTCTCATCTGGGAGATGGAGGAAACCTGGGTTCAAGTTCCTACTCCAGCTCAGGCATTGAAGCTGGCTGTGTTCTCTAACCAGAGAGCTGGGTATAATCCCCAGCCAGCAAGAGGCACCTAACGCCCATTGAGGGGCAGGGCAGCGCACCATGCTGGCTTTCAGGAGTTCCTTGTTAGGCACCTAACTCCCCAAGCATTGTATGGAGCCCGGGTACCTACCTAAGGGCAGGGCAGCTAAATGTTGTGTTGCAGCGTCCCGAGCCCTCCCAATGAATCCAACCCTGACTATGTATATTGGTGAGTTTATCACATTTGAAAACAATCACTGGTGTGTTGGAGGGAGAGGTAGGAAGTTGTCACAAATGCCGGTAAGCCCTTCTTAGCCACTTGTCAGCCTGTTATGAGCCCATCCAGTCACCGACTCCAGGGGTGTTTAAATTCTCCTGTCTGAATAGCGTCCAGGCATCGCTGATGTCACTTGCGGGGTGCAGACGTATGCCTAAAAGCTGCAATCACAGGGCTCCACCCAGCCCCTCTCAGAACTCCACCCAAAAGTTTTACTCCTCTCTTTTGCTGCTTCAAAGTGGCAGGCAATAAGTGTAACTTCGGGTATGTCTACCCTGACTGACAGCCACTGGCAAAATGAATTTTTCCAGATTGATGGGCGGTCAGTAAAGACATGCTCAGCTGATCTGGACGTCAACCTAATAAAACCACCCCTCAAGTGGCATAGCGCTGAGTCAACTGGACTCAGCACAGCACGGTGAAGATGACGTGCTAACGGGCCGTTATGACGTTGGCGGGAGACATGCAAGCAACTCTGTGTAGCTTGCACAACTTCTGTCGACTGCCACCGAATTTTAGCAGCAGTGTAGCCCTGGTCTTATACATGCACAGACATTTTGCACAGGATTTAGATCACTGCTTTTCACTTAATCATGTGAGAATTCCTGTGCACTTCCCTGGCTCAGTTTACTCACATCCCCCCGAGCACTCTTTGGGCTGGCTCGCAGTCATCTGGGCTCAGCCAGGGTCCTTCTGCTGCAATGCACGGCTTGGGTTCTAAAAAATGGAGCCAGCTCTCCTTAGTTACCTCCTCTGACCTTGGTCAGGGCCAGAATTAGGCTCCTGTGGACCTGTGGCTCTGCAATTTTGTGGAGTTCCCTCCCCAGCACAGTGGTGGCAGTTGGCAATGTGGTGCCGGCTGGTGGCCAGCTGGGCCAGCCATCAGAAGTGCTCTAGTCCAGCCAGCCAGGGCTGGATTAATTTTTGCAGGGCAGCACATCATGGGACCCGCCTTAGCTCAGGACTGCACCCTCTAAAGCCCCTTTATTTATCGGGCCCTAATCTTGGCTGATCCATCCCCTTTCTCTTGCCTGCCCAAACTTCCTGTGTGGCTTTCTTTTTATGAACTACCAGTAGACCCCCGATTCTCTAAAGAATCGCAAATTGAAAAATGGTAATCACTGCTGGGTGGGAGGGAGGGCGGGCAGCCGTGCGCGTGAGCTATCTAATCCACAGGCTTATGCACGTGGATTCAGCTGCTGCGCGCGCACAACTGTGTCAGTTATATACGCGCACAGGAGCTGCGTCCACGTCCCGCCGTGCATATATACAACTGTGGTTTAGTTATATAGATGGACTGGATCCCCACATGGGCAGCGGCCAAAGAATCAGCCCCTCCATTCCAGCTGCAGGATCCGTCCCTGGTACAGAGGACCCAGCTGGATGGAGGGGGCGGGGGGAGGAAGGCAGGTCCTAGGCGGTGGCTGGAGCCATAAGAGCAATCAAGCCGCCTTCTCCTGGCTCGACAGCACCGTCGGGGATTCTCTGTCCTGGCTCCAGGTCAGACCATGTGGGAGCTGCTCTGTGCAGCCACCGTGGAGAGCCAGTGAGTAGCACGCTTTCACCGGGCCCCTGGGAACTCCCCGTCCCAATGGACCCCTTGTGGGGGGGCTTTCTGCACTCCCGGCATTACAGACTCCAGGCTGCCCCCAGGCAAGAGCAATGAGCTCAGAGACGCCGAAGGACCCGGACACGCACCTTCCCCGTTACACCCCGGCTGCCCACGTTGGCTCGGCCGGTCCACGCAGCCAGGCGGCCTCTGGTGAATGTGGCGCCTCCTGCAGCTCTCACACCGGGGCAGAATCCGTCACCCCTCCATCACCTGCCCCCCACATCCTCCTCAGCGCCCCCCAGCTCCCCACTCCCTCATCAGAGCCCCCATCACCGGCCCCCCACCCCTCCTCAGCACCCCCATCACCTGCCCCCCACATCCTCCTCAGCCCCCCCAGCTCCCCACCCCATCACCTGCCCCACACTTCCTCCTCTGTGCCCCCCAGCTCCACACCCCATCACCTGCCCCACTCCCTCCTCAGCGCCGCCCAGATCCCCACCTCATCACCTGCCCCCCAGTCCCTCATCAGCGCCCCCCAGCTCCCTGCCCCCATTACCTGCCCCCCACTCCCTCCACAGCGCCCCCATCACCGGTCCCCCACCCCTCCTCAGCGCCTCCCAGCTCCCCACTCCCTCATCAGCGCCCCATCACCGGCTTAATACTCACCGAACTCTTTACCGACGTGTCAGTTTCACCACCTTCGGGGATCAGGTGCTGACCTTTCTTTGATGAGCTCGGGCCAACATGCCAGTCCAGTCACCTTTAAGACCAGGACCTGACCTTTCTCTGGCTACAGATAGAGCCCATGCTTTGACTCTACCGTGCCCTTGGCTATGGACAGACTCCACTGGCTATCATGACCGGAGTCACAGGGCGTCTTGAATCTGTCCAGCCTGCTGTCTGCCTCAGTGTCTCCAGAGCTGATATTTATAGAGCTTTAGCCCCCTGTGCCCCTCCTGTTTTTACAGAGGTTCCCACGTCTTGGCAACATTGCTATCAGGGAGTTAGCTCTCAGGGAGTTATCAGGGAGCTGGCTATCAGGGCGCTATCAGGGAGTTCTATTCCGAGAGGTTATTGCAACCTTGTTGGGTATTCGAGGCTCGTTAGGGTGCTCGTTAGGGCTGCAGGTGCTCATTTGGGCTGCAGGTGCTCATTAGGTGACGTCTGAGTTCTTGGCATAGGTTCATGTGAGCTGTTATGCTAAGGCCTTTGAAAACTGGTTCAGGTTTGGGCCTATACTTACTAACTACTGCTCCTAACACTAGTTACCCCTAATTATATAAGTTCCCATTATCTAAATCCACTTTCTACACCTAGCATGGTAGGACTTAAAGGTTTATCAGGAATGGTGGATACCTGAAGCCAGACATTCGCAATACAGCTATTTTTATAGTAACAATTGTGTGATGTCATCCAGAATTCATTAGCCATGTATAAGTTACCCAAATGATCACAGTAAGTGTGAATGTTGGTGTGAACAAGGTGGTGCGGAAAACCTGGCTGAAAGGAAGAGGAGGCTTTGAATTTAGTTCTGAATGCAGAAAGATCTGGTGATGATCCTAATTTCCTCTGACAGTAATTTTCATAATATCACTCTAGCTCATATGAAGTTTCTGCCTCCTGCAAGTATGAGCCACTTTCAGCAGGTTAACAACTCAGTTGTTCCAGTGGCCTTTAACCCATCCCAGGAGTCACAGCTGCAGTAGCTAGAACCAATTCCATGTGCGCTTTGAAATCAGGTCAATGATTTTGGGCAGGACTCTGGTCAGAGGGGAGCCAGTACAAAGAACAGCATACTGGCATGTTGGTGGCCATTGAGCTCAATTTCTTTTCTCTCTCCATGCTGTGAAGTAGTGGAGAGAAGGGGAAACATTTGAGTTCATGTCCTTATTGGGAGCTTCAGTAGGAGTTTTGCCTGGGTAAGGACTTCAGGCTAGACCTATAGCTTGTCAAGCACTGGGGGATGAAAGGGCACAACATAAATGAAGGAGATTATATGTAGCAGAGCTAAGCAAAACTCTCCTGTCCCATTTCTGACTAATCACAACATTTCCAAAACTGATCTGAGTGACAAGACCTCAGACAGACACCTAAATTTAAACCAAACATCTGTCATCCCAGGCATACCAAGCCAGTATTATTTACAGCTCTGCTTATTCTACAGAGATAAGGTATGTACTCTAATGAACAAAGCTACTAGGGAAGCTTTGGAGGTCTTGCTGATCAGTTTGTCAATCTGGAATATTTAGTTCAGATTATTTTGTTATTAGAATTTCTAAAGTGACAGTCAGATGCCTTTACATAAGTTTAGAACAGCAAATCCTTCCAAGAAAAGACCCAGACATGCTTCTCCTCTTCAGAGGCAAAGTAAGAATTTTCATTAGGATTTAGCACCTCCAAAGAAAGCCTCATATGTGGCCCCATAAACAGGCATACACACTGCTGTTCTTGCACTGAACAGAATTGACATGTAATCCTGTAGACAAACGCTTTAGCACAATACTCCAGTGAGTCAGCTGTCAGAAGAATCTACCTTGTTTTAGTTAGACTCACTGTGATTTTTTTTGAACTTCAAGGTAATAGATGCTAAGCTCCTGAACTCTGGCAATAGAGAAGTACATCCATCTGTTCCTTAGTGACTTCATCTGGGAGTGTCCAGACAGTGAACGCCCTATATTTCACACAATCCGACCTCTACTGAGGACTGCAGATCCCGATCATTCTAGATTGCTCGGATGTAAGTCAACGAATTTCCATGTTCACTGCCTTCGTTTTGAGAAGCATCGACTGATGGACCCGTTAAGGCTGAAGGTTCAGGAACCTGGAACTTCTGATGTGGTGCCTCCATTTTCATATTTAATGAATATCCATAGTCTAATCTGCATACTACTAAAGTTTCTGGAATTTTCCACTCCTCCGAGTACCAACAGCTCTGTTACAACCAACCAGGCTCCCAGAGCAATCAGTGACGTTGACAGTTTGACGAGACTTTTTGGTTCCTTTATGCTTCACTTTCACTGAGACAAACAAACTGAGGCTCTTAAACCCTTGGATTTATGATTTATCCACAGACAACCTGATGGCCCATCTCCTAACTGGTGCTCCCGCAGCCACGGACGTTGGGGGTGGGGAAGGAAGAGTGTTAGGCCCATACATAGCAGTGAATACGGCACCTCAGCCAAACCAAGCAAAATGCCCCATAAATTCCATGTAACATACATCGCCCCCAGGGGCTCCAGCTGGCAGACAGCTCCTGGTCCCTTCAAGGGGACTTCTCTCTTCAGGAGGGTATTTCAGACTCACCTGCATAGTTTCCCACGAGCTGGGCTCACAAAGGCTGCATTCTGACAATAGCAGCGTAGCTGTTGCTCCTCCTTCCCATAGTTGTTGAGTCCACTGTGAACTCCCTGAGTCCTTGCTGTTGCACACTGGGTGTGTGTGAGGGAGTCTATCCCATCATGCGCCAGGGCCTCTAGACTCAAACAGGAAATAAGGGAACTCCCCCTCCTGAGCTACAAACCCACACTGTCTTGGTTTCAGCTAGGTGGCTCCAGCTTGACTTGTCTTTTTGAGTTGAGTTAGTTTAACAAACTTGAAGAGTCCCCTCAAGTTGCAGGTGACATGTCTGAAGCATAGGCTAAAGCACAGCTGGCAAATGTGCATCTTGAAGGAAATTTTAAAACATGGAACGCTACCTCAAGTGAGCTAACACATCTGACCTAGAAAAATAAGGCCTTGGTTCCAGGATTTCACCCTCAATTCTATTGACTGCAAAATACAGAGTAAATAACATGTTTTTTTCCCTAGGCTGCACAGTGCATGCTAGAAACCATACATAATCCAAAAATGCACATCAGTTCGCTGCATGGGCTGACTGAATTGTACTTTGCAGGCAATCGAGTTCAGAATTTACTTAGGAAAAAGCAGCAAAGTGCTGTTACGTCTTAAAATAAAAACATGCATTGATTGTAAATAAAGTGTTTGTCTTCTTCCCAATCTTGGCTTTTGATTTAGAAGGTAGAGGAAGCTGTTCCATCCAGAATCAAGCACAAGGGCTAGACAAATCCATACACTGGTATTAGTTGTACTGGTTTGATGCTCTGTACCATGTTAGGAAATAATCTGCATAATACAGAGTAGTGGTTTTCAGCCTGTGGTCTGCAGACCCTCTGGGGGTCCACAGACTATGTCTAAAATTTCCAAAGGGGTCCACACCTCCATTTGACATTTTTTAAGGGTCTGCAAATGGAAAAAGGTTGAAAACCACTGAAATAAAGACTATGGTAAGTGCATGGGTTATCTAATATTTATGTATCAATGGAGTGTGGTCTCTGTCTGAAACAAATTAATCCCTAGCATCACTAAATTAGGAGTTTTGCCAGGGATGAATCTGGCTCTCCAAGTATTTTTGTGCCTACAGGCTGGAAAATGAAGGCTTCATATGAGCCTGTTTTCATGAATGAAGTTAATCCTATTTATCCCACAACACGCCAATAGCACTTAAATCCCAAAAAGTAAATAGCAGTGAAGGTAATTTACAGTTTGCGTCGCTAGCCTGCAGAGAAATCGGAGAAAATGTGCTAAGTGCCACTAATGAGTGTTTAACTGTAAGTCATTCTGATTCTACTGATTATAGAGCTGTAGGACTGGAAAGGACCTCAAGAAGTCATTAAGTGCAGCCTCCTATACTGAGGAAGGACCATATCAATGTAGAACTTCCCTGACAGGTGTTGATCAACCTGTTCTTTAAAACCTCTAACGACAGGGATTTTTGGAACCCGGTTCCAGAGTTTAACTAACCTTATAGTATGAAAGTTTCTCCTAACATCTAGTCTAAATCTGCCTAGATGCAGATTAAGCGCGTTATTGATCTATATTAGCAGACAGCTTTGGGGTTGAATAGTCCTATTCATACATCATCCTTGGGAAGCCAAACAGCCACTATACAGCCTTCTGCTAGCTATTTCAACTGTTGATCTGTAAAATGCCAGAAGAGTATGTGCCAAATATTGTCTCCAAACTTGATTCTTGCTGGAGAGTTAGCTGGCTCTGTGAACGACAGGACGACTTGCTATCTTACCACAACTAGGGTAATTTCTCATAAATATATGCGTGTGTATAGAACAGCATAATTGGGGGTCATCTTGTGCTGTGAGCCATCTTCTGGAACTAGCTTGCTTAGTTAGCTTTGCACTGGGCAGCAGCCCTTGCACAAATACTGTAAGGGCAGGCCAACATTTTTCATAGTGCTGAATTCCTGGGATTATTATGCACAGTCGTGTGTAATGGATCAGTCTCATGCTGCCCTCTGAGAGTAAGAGTTGGCATAGCTCAGTGGGTTGCCTAGCTAGGGTTTGTTTTGTTTGTCTCTAATACCTCCCTCTAGTCAATTATTCTAGCCCTTACTTGCCATTCTCAAAGTCTTATGTCTCACCTACCACCCTTCCGGCTGAGGACTTGAGAAGACTCCACTGGAGACTATACACACAACTTTGTAAACTGTAAGACAGATCACTGCTCAGGAATGGGAAGCAAGGTGGGCCTTCTACTTCTCCAGCGTTCTCAGTGCACCCTGGCTTGGGAGCGGCCAAGAGAATGGCTCTGGGGATACAGTCTGAGGGCTACACACACAATGGACATAAATGGTAAGTGTTGCTATGCTGAGTTTAGACAACTTGCCACCTAATGGAATCCACAGGCCCAAGTTAGGCACCCAGGAGAGTTGGAAACCTGCTGCTGGAAGAGCCAGCATGCTTGATGGGGAGTCACCAGTAGGAAATGCGGAGAAGAGTGAGTCCTGCCCCCTCAAAGGGACACAAGTAGGGTGGGTAACTTTCTAATTTGTGAAAAGGACAGTGGTGTATCATGTGTGTCTGGGAGACTGCAGCACCTGGGGGCCAACGCTTACATTTGCCCCTTTCCCCCATTGGAGTCAGCAGTAGCAGCACCCTGGAGAGAAGTCTCTGGGCCCCTTTCCTGTTTTCTTCCACAGCCGGGAGCAGGAATGACAGGGGCAGATGCCCTCAGGCCAGTTGGCAGTTGCTGGTGGGAAGTGGGGGGAAGGTAGGTGTGATGGGCTCTGCCACAGAGTCCCACCTTTGGATGCCTGGTCCCTGCATGGCCAGGATCCTTGCAGCTCCCTCCTGGTGTCCACTTAACAAATCCTGCCTCTGGTACCTCTCCACAAGATCTGGGCATTTCCTGTGCACTCCTGCAGCAGCTGCTCTTCCTGCTCTCCTGGCAGCTGAATGAGATGGCTACTCAGGTAACCAGACTTATGGTGTCTGGTTAGTACTATTTACTGGGCGCTGACAGGTCCCCTTTCAACCAGACTTTCCTGTCAAAAACTGGACATCTGCCACCCCTATGGCTGAGCCTCAGGTGGGATTCACTCTCCTGGTGTTACTGGGTCAGGTCAGCCCTTGATTGCAAAAAACTGAGGCAAAACCTCCACCTTACAACACTGAATCCAGGGGTTAGCATGGTCACCCAGGATGTGTGAGAATCAGCTCAAATTCCCATCTCCCCCCTGCCTTCCCCGCCTGCTGGGGAGTAGGGGTTTTAACTCATCTCTCAGGAGAGCGCCCTAGGCATTCTGCTCTATGCTGTTTCCTGGTGAAGGTGTTCCACTTCATAGCACTGATTTAAATAGTCACCTGGGGAGGCCAAGCTGAGTAAGTGTGTGTGACACTATAGCCTGGGGATTAGTGGGTTCTCCTGGAATGCAGGGTACCCAGATTCCAGTTCTTCTACCACACCCCATTCCACTAACTATTTATTTATTTATGCAGAATAGAATGGCTTCAATGGGAGAGAGCAACTGGGCCACACTAGGATGTCTCTTATCCACCACCAGAGATATGGGTTCAAAGCTGTGCTCCACATCAGGGACAGGCAGAATTTGGGTAAGAGCTCTAATCACCAGGCTAAGAGTTTTAAAGTGTCTTATATGGGGTCTGATCTCAGAGCATGTCTCTTGGAGCAGGCTCCAACAGTGAGATAGGTCGGTGGGGCATGCCTAATTTGAGCATCCTGCCAGGATTTAGGTGTGAGCTAGGCACCCCAGCTCCTGGTGACACTGCATATGCCCAAGAGCTAGGTTCCTAAGGGATTTTATCAGTTGAATAGAAAGAATGTAGATGTCTTCAGTGTTAGGCTGCAGCAAAGCAGGGGTTTTGAAGATCTACATTTTGGATTTAGGTGCTTAAAGTGGGTTAGGCTAGTTTGCAAGAGACTCAAAACTACATCCACAGAAAGGTTTAGATACTCAACGCCTTTTACATGATGGTGGTAACTCATGCCAATTGCTGCAAATTACTGATGGGATCATCAGCTACTCTTTCTATTCCTGGTTGTAAATTACACTGAGACTACTTGAGACAGTAAGGGTTGCCTGAGCAGGCCTACGTTTTCAGTACTGATGACAAAGGGCCTCAGCTTTCTACATAGAAAATCAAATCCTGCCTACAGTACACTGAAATATTTCTACTGCTAGTTTCCTTCTTCTCTCTGAACTGTCCTAATTCCTGATCATGGGCTGACTGACACAGAGGCCTTCCCAGTTTTTCACTGAGGAGATCCAACTTTAGTTGCTTTCAAAGCTGTTCACTGTATTCATTGGTAGCCATCATGCAAACAATGACTGGTATCCCCATCCCGGAGTTTTGTTACTCAGTGACAGAAGAATTATGTGTGGGTGTTTGAAATTGGACCTGCTGGCTAGTCATGATGTGACCTACTGCAGTGGTTTGTTTTAATATTGACCTGGAATCACTACCACTGTTACTTGGAAAGGAAACTGATAGTTTCTCAATGGAGCAGATTTCAATGTGGAGGAGGGAAGAGGTTTCTGAAGAAACAAACAAAGATTTGACTGTTTGCATATTTGCTTGTGTTCCTTTTTAATCCCTACTTGCTTTTCCTTTTCCCCTATCTTCTAGCTACCCCTCTGTCCATCCTCAGAGTGGGAGCTGCTGTAGACTATGTCAGTCCCTTCTTGAATGCCTAAAACTCACCACTCTGAATCAGATTATAAGCAAAGAGGCAAGTTCTGAAGTTTGTAAAGACAGCTTTAAATAATAGTTCTCTACACTGAATCTGTTATCCAAAATGTAAGAATAGCCATCCGCTTGAGAACTACATTTTTCCAGTGTCAGATCTGTTTCCTGAACCATTCTGTTAATTATGGTTTAATGATAGCATTTTTCTCAAAGCTTTTTACTGTGGTGGATAAATATTATCTCCAGTTTACAGCTGGAGAAAGGAAGGGGGAAAAAAATCAAATGCGCAACTGCAAAATGGGGAATAACTGGCTGGGTGGCAGTATAGCTGAGAAGGAGCAAGGAGGTTATAATGGGTCACAAATGGAATATGAATCAACAGTGTGATGCAGTTGCAAAAAAAAAAGGTTAATATTTTGGGCTGCTGTGAAGCGGAACACACGCTGGCAGTGCTATCTAGTAGTCAGGCCAGAGTGTGGCAAGTTGTCTTCCCCCCAGGCTTAGCCAATCTCACTATAGCTTTGCCATGTGGGGGTCTGTCCTTTAAGTGACTAAGCCCTCGGGCCTGGACACACATTCAAGTTCACATCTTTTGGGATACACCAAGAACCCAATGATGTGGAAATCTTCAGAGGTCATCAAGAGCTTCAGGACTTCTCCTTTAGGTTGGGACTATACAGTCCAGACTCTTGCATCTTTAGGAACTTTCCCAATTAGGTTCCCCACCAAGGGACAGACTCTTATTGTCCCCTCCTTAGGAATTGGTAGGGGAGCATGGGCCCATGCTCTCCACTAGGCTCCAATCAAGGATCCCAGGTAGGCAACTGAGATCAGCCCCTTGGATTGCTATGCAGCTGCCTCTGTAGATCACATCCTGCAGGATAAAATAAAGAACCGAACATAAAACTAAAGTCTCTGACCTTTAGAAGTCACCAGACTCTTCTTTAGAATCATGTTCAGGTCAGCATCTCACAGCCTCAAGCTACAAGAGTTCCTTGGATGTACCTTGTTAGAGTCACAGGTCTACTCTCTTCCACTGCCCACCTCTTTCTGAGTGGCTCTTGCCATTTTAAGCTCCGCTGCCAATTTATGCAGTATGGATAGGTGGGGCTGCCTGAGCCCAGAGCTGCTCCGTAATCCTTTGTTATCCAGTGTGAGGTTTGTACACCCCATCATACATGTATTAACAGGCGAGTCCTCTGTAAGACTGGGAGATAACTGTCCCCACATTACTTGGCCCTGATGAGGCTTCAGCTGGCGTTCAGTGTCTATTTTGGGGCACCACATTTTAGGAAAGCTGTGGACAAACTGAAGAGAGTCCAGAAGAGAGCAACACAAATGATCGAAGGTTTAGAAGGGAAAGATCAAAAGTTTGAGGAAAGATTAAAAAAATAGCATGTTTCATCTTAAGAAAAGAAGCATGGGACGAGAGCCTGAAAAGACTTTAAATGTGATAAGTGCTGTCATAAAGACAATGGGCATCAATAGCTGTCTTCTTTGTCTAGTGGAGGTAGGGTAACCCCCAAATTTGACATTTCTGTGTGTAACCCTAGAATATGACAGCCATCTTGTGTATTCAGCCACAGCTAGCAGAAAAACAAACACCACAGAGCTAGGAATAATTTTAGGCTCTGAAAGGCAAGGCCAGGCAGCAGCATGTTTACAGTTCTGTTAATCAGGAGATGGGACAGGGAATTAGTATGCAATGAAAACAGAAGGAATGTTTGGACAGCTGGCATTGGTTTTAACTACCTTTGACATAGAAATTGAATTGTTGTATGACTAAAAATGCTTTAATAATATTTTTTCTTTCATATAACTAGCGAAAAGCATCAACTACAATTTCATTTGAAGTTAGTTGAGCCAGATGGCTAGATCAGGAGTGTCAGAATTTACTGCAGTGGTGCCTCTTTCATATTTATAAATTGGGCAGTAGGTAGTGATATGTTTTATGGTCTATGGTGAGGAGCCACACTTGCATACCAAGGAGTCCTTGATTTTCCATTTGGGCATTAAATGACGACGTCTACCATGGTTGATTTGGATTCAGGTCAGAATAGATCAAATGTCCATGGGAAGTCGAGCCTGGAAACCCTCTGGGTGGGATCTGGCACAAGGTGAAGTGTAAGATGGTGGCCTTCATGCAGCCCACTCTCTTGAGAATTCACAATGAATGCCATCAATATAGGATTTGTCTACACCGGAGGCAGGATTGTAATTCAATATAATGCTCTCGAATTACAGAATCCGCAGGTGACTGATCACAATCTGCATATGGCTCTGGGCTCTTGTGTTTCCACTGCTCATCCTTACTTCTTCCTGAAATGCGTTGCACTGTGGTAATTATCCCACAGTGCAACGAGGCACAGGGACTTATGGTGAGGCAGTTATCCTCCCATGATGGAACTTGTTCACTTTCCCTCCCCTCTTCTCTCTGTCTCTCTCTCTGTCTCTGTCTCTCTCTCTCTCTCTCTCTCTCTCTCAAAAAAAAAAGAGCAAAAAGTTTTCCACACTGACTTTCTGTGCTGCAGGCACAGAGAGGCACAGTGCTGCAGGCACAGAGAGGGATGAATTAAAAACTTCCTGGGGCTGCAGGCAGAGGAGGAGTTGCTTACCGGCCATGGTGCAGCACACTGAAAAATCAAGAGCAGCAAGAAAAAAACAGAGTGTTCTGGGATAGATCCTGAGGTTGAATTTCACTGCTCTCTGGTTACATGGACCTAAATTTGAATTGTAAATTTCAACCTCAGTGCTATGCCACTTGCAGGTGTGTTGATATCAGGTCAAATTATAGTACCATTTAATTCGAATGTACTGCTCTGACAGTGGAGACACAGGCTGCAGAAGGTTAAGCTAAGCAGGATTACGTCAATCTTCTTTGACAGTGCAGAGCAGGACTCAGTGACTCAGCGTTGCTCAGAGATCTCCTGGTTTTAGAATAGCAACTCAACAAATCCTAAAATTCTTCCTCAGGGCTACACAATGTGCTGAATAAGCCTGGGAACAAGAATCCTGTAACTTAATATTGAAGGACTCTCATGGGCAAAATGTGAGTACTTTGGAAACTTGTTGAAAATTCACATCGACATCTTATGTTGCAAGAGACCCACCATGTTAGCAATAATAAGAGATAATGAGTAGTTTACTGAAATTAGAAAAATTGGTGACCCAGGAAGGGCTATTATGGTAACCCATGAGGAGTCACCATAAGTGATATGGTTTGTTCAAGTTAACTATAAAAAAATTAGGACAAAGGATTCACTTTGAAGCAGTCCAGAGAAGCTTTTCTTTGGGCCAGGATCTGGCACCTAAATTCCCCAGCAACGGAACAGGAGGAGGGACCTGAAAGGCTGGTTGCTGATTCCTTGAAACCATCTCACATTTTGGTAAATATAAATATTTTGCAGGCACCAAACCTACTGCTAGGTGTGTGTGTGCTAAAACCTATTTAAAAAGTACTTTTACGTAAAAGCACTCTTGTTTGTATCAATCATTTATAAGACAGAGGAACTATGTCCCTGTTGATTTATTACTGATACCGCTAAATACAACCCAGTTCAATTTCCACTGCTTTGGGTTCTAAAGCCTCTGGAAAACAATAGGACAAGAAGTAATTGGCTTCATCTGCAGCAAAGGAAATTTATGTCAGCTATTAAAAAGCCCTTCCAATGATAAGGGTAGTTAAACTCTGAAATAGGCTTCCAATGGAGCATCTGGAATTCCTGTCATTGAAGGCTTTTAAGAGCAGGCCGGACACATCCCTGAACTGCACTTGTTGACTTTGAAGGTCCCTTCTAGCTCTGCGTGTCTATGAAACAGAGGAGCTGAAAGATTGTGACTTGTCCAAAGTCACAGAACCAACGAGCAACATATTTGGGACTATAAACATTCTCGAGGCCCAGGTCTGAATTCTGTCCATTGGGCCATGCTGCCATTGTATAGGTAAGATATTGGTTATAAATTATATGCGAAGTTATTGGGCCTAGTTTTCCTCCACACTGAGGAAAAGGAATAAGTTACATTTACTCTTACTTTCAAGCCCCTTTACAGTGCGAGTATCAACAGAAATTAGCACCCTTATAAATTACTAGATATTGGAAGACAACAGAGTCTTGTGGCACTTTTAAAGACTAACAGATTTATTAATCGCATGAGCTTTCGTGGGAGAAAATCCCACTTCGTCAG
>ML686111.1:1485597-1510956 GCA_007922175.1 Pelusios castaneus
GCGTGGGGCTCCCTCCTAGCCGGGACCGAGCGGTCCTGGCCAAGGGAGCCCTGGGCTCCCTCCTAGCCAGACCGAGCGATCGCGGCGAGGAGGGAGCACAGGTCTTCCACTCTCCCTCCTGGACGGGATCGCAGGGTCCCGGCTAGGAGGGAGCGTGGGGCTCCCTTCTCCCTGAGACCCATGCTCCAACTGCTGAGCAGCCGGCAGCTGGAGGGAGGGTCCTGGGGAGAAGGAAGCCCCGTGGTCCCTTCTCCCCGGGATCCCTGCTCCAGGAGCCAGCAGCTGGAGCGCCGGTCTCCAGCTCTCCCTCCTCGTTGGGACCGCAGGGTCCCGGCTAGGAAGGAGTGTGGGGCTTCCTTCTCCCCAGGGTCTGCGGTCCCTTCTTGCCGGGACCTGAGTGGTCCTGGCGAGAAGGGACCCATGCCCTAAGTTGACTAAGTCAACTTAGGGCTACCCCACGTCCACACTGGCTTAAGTTAACTTAAATAGTCGACTTAAGCTTCAAAGTCGACTTTATACGAGGTGTTATAAAGTCGACTTAAGCAGCTGCTTAAGTCGACTTAAGGAAACTGTAGTGTAGACGTGGGGTAAATTAAGTCGACTTAAGCAAGCTTAAGTCGACTTAATTTTCAAGTGTAGACGCACCCAAAGAGACCCGCCTTGCGTCTACATGCTACTAGACATTTGCTTGGGCCAGGCCTTGTCATAAGGCTGAATGAACACACTGATTGATGTAGTCCTTGCTCTGCCAGAACCAGGCTTAGCTCAGACAGATCGAGTGAATGCTGGTCACTGCTCTTGTTCAGTCTTTCCAAGAAACCTGTGGATTTTCAGATGTCAGTCCGAAACATTCACAATCCCATAACCCTTCCCCAGGGTGGCTGCTGATGTGCAGAGGTACAAGCATATTCCTGTATTCCAGCAGACCCCTCACCCAGGCCTGGGCAGGGAGAAGAGACAAAATCAGGTTCAGTAGCTCATGATGGCAAGGAAAAGAAGATCCCGAAAGCCTAGAGGGCCCTCTTCCATGACCTGTGGAAGGTAGAAAGAGAATAAACCTCTGGTCTCTTCTTCAGAGACGGGGGAAAAGAAACTGCAAGGAGAGAGTCAGGAAGGAGATGCTGCTAGGCACCTCTATCAGTGCCATGTTTGGTATGGACAGCACCCCTCTGTTCCACTTGATTTGAAGTGGGGAAAAAGAGGAAGTGTAGTAGAGGGATGGAAAATGTGTGTGAAGGGAGTTTGGATTGTGGGAAAGAATGAGGTGGGGGAGGAATGAGGAAAGTGAGGGAAAGAAAGGAAAGATGGAAAATAGGGAAGGAGAAAGAGGAAGGATGAGATAAGAGAGACAGAAGGAACAAATAGAACCGAGTGTAGAGAAAGAATGAAATGTAAGAGAGTGAATAACCACGGGAACAACTCTCCAAAGGATAGGGTGAGTTCTCCATCACTTGAAGTCTATAAAGATAGGATATCTTTCTAAAAATATTTTGTGTTGAGACAGAAATTATAGGTTTGATGCAGAAATTACTGGCTGAGGTTCCTTGCTTTGTGTTATACAAGAGGTCAGCCTAGAGGATTACAATGCCCCCTCCTGGCCTTAAAATCTATGAGTCTCAAAAAGGGGAAAAGTAACAAATGATGGAGAAGTAGAGAAAGAAAGAGCAGACTACAAAGATGTGCCAAGATCTACAACAAAAGTAAAAGGAAAGAAGAAGAATGAGAGCAAAGGGAAGTTATGTTTTTAAAAGTGTATTTAATAGGAGGTTAAAGGCCAAAGTCTTATTATAAAGATGTCACCAAAGTCAGAGATACTGCACTTCACACTGCTTACAGAATCCAATCTGTTCTGTGCACAGTCCCTGAAACCAGAAAACAAACATATCCAACCTGTTGGAAAATAATCCAAGCTTCAGAATTTCATCTGTTACATCTTCAATGAATCTTAAATACAGAAGCTCTTCTTCTCTGCACAAAGAACAGAAAATCAAGTATCAATGTTTAAAAGTAGAGACATCTGTCACACAACAGAACAAGAATGTCTACCTACTAAGGAAAATTACTTCGCAAATACTATGGAGAAAATGGAAACATTTATAGCTCTTGGCATCAACTTAGCTTCTTGTCTTAAAGCAAAGGCTGTTGGGACACAGTTCCTTAGACCCCATATTTAGGATGAATAAAAATAAGCTCTGTATAATGTAAGATGATATCTTCAGAAATGTTGCCTTGGTATTTTAGAGCAAATCTGTCAAGTTTTACATTAACTTCCTGCTCTTGTATAAAACTAGTGCAGTCTCGGAGGTGGGAAGTCCTGTAGGAGGGGTGACACAGATCACAACCTGCTTAGTGCTGTGAGATCTAGAGGGGGCCAACGTGGCTCCAAAAATGGGTGGTGATAGCGAAGCAGAGGTCGAGGCATGATACAGCATGTGGCTCTGATTCAAGAGCTTCCACAGGTTTCTAGGGAACATGACTATAACTTCGGTTGTTGCTTTCTGATGGAAGGGTAGCATTTCCACTGAAACTCCCCCTTATTTCAGGATAACACCTCCCTGTTGTGCAAAGACATTGCTGGTGCAGAGAGATGTGATTTACGCCTCTCTGAGCCAACGTCACTCATTCTGGTCCACTTTTTAAAATTTCAGACTTTTTAGAAAGAAACATTCCTCTGCAGTGTTTGCAACCAAATGTTGCAGCATTTAGCTAGTGCAGGAGAACCAGAGAATGAAACTCGCTAGCACTTAGCACAATGGGTCTGTGAGCAGGACTCCTAGTTACTATGGTTAAGTCTACACTGGCAAGTTAGTTCGAATTAAGGAAGCTTAATTCGAACTAACTTAAGCCTTGGCTACACTAGGCTTTAATGAGTTCCAATTAAGGGCTTCCTTAATTTGAACTAATAAATTCGCTTATACTTTTCGAAGTAAGGGTTAATTTGAACTAGTTAGTTCGAATTAACCCAATGTGGCCACGTTAGTTCGAACTAAGCGCTTAGTTCGAACTAACCGGCACATTGAGCTCAATGCAATTGACTAATTCAAACTAAACAAGTGCCATGCACGGCGCTTGCTTAGTTCGAACTAAAATTTGCTAGTTCGAATTAAGTTAATTCGAACTAACTAAAATTAGTTTGAATTAGTTCAAATTAACTAATTTGAACTAACTTTGGTAAGTGTAGACATAGCCTATGGTAATAATAAAAAATAATAGTTGATTTTTATTGCCGAGTCAGTGAGATACAGAAAGAAAAACAACACCCTGAGCAGGAATTTCATCAGATAGCAACATTATTTCAGTGCTATTAGGCAAAGGTTTCACTAGTAACAAGGGTCAGGAATTTTTTACACAAGGGCTTTAACCTGTAATTAGTTCAGGAAGACTGCTAGTCTGTTCAAACAGTTAAGCATTAAACCTATTCTTGTGCAAGCAGCTGTCAATAAGAAATCTCTGGGAGAATTAATCAGGCATCAGCACAAAAATAAATTGATGTAACATGCTGTAACATTTACGTTCAAGTAAACACATGTTATATCTAATGAGTTGCTTGGAGGACGAGTCTCGAACATCACAAAGGCCTTGAGAAGTGGGGAGGTGCTGTGGAGCCTTCTGGCAAACATTCCTTAGAACCAGTGGTTATACCAATCAGAGGGCTCCAAATGTTTGGAGTTCTGTTCAACAATATAATAGTACTAACAATAATACTAATGCAGTAATTTGTTCTCCTTCTATAGCATCTTCCAGGGATCCCAAAGTGCTTTTCAGTCAAGTTCTCTAGGGAAGCATTATCATTACTTTTACAGATGGGAAAACTAAGGTGTAGAGACCTTATGGGACATGCATGTCAGTGAAAGAGCTGGGAATATAATTCCAGTCTCTGACTCCTGGGTCTCCCCATGTTCCTGGCCAGAAACACTGAGAATTCTCTCCCTTATGGCATTTCATCATGGAAAGTTATGCTCTTGGGTAGAAACTGGAAATAACAAAAATCAACCAACTTATCCATTACATTTCAGAATTTCCAGAAAGGTTGGTTCTAAAAAGGAGGGCGGATTGGGCATAAGTGGCCTTAGCTATGGGGCAGGGTGGGCAATTGCCCCAGGCTGGCTGTTCTAAATCTCCTGGGCCAGCCAGCCAGGGCAGGAGCAGCTGAGTCAGGAGCCACAGGTGAGTTGGGGGGACTGGGCAGTAGGGAAGGGGTTGGGGAAATGCGTGGGGCGGGTGGTTGGTGATGTGCCATGCTGGCAGCTAACCTGCGGGGGGGACAGGCGGGTGAGGCAGCAGCCAAGTGGTGGGAGGTGATGGGAGAACTGGTGGTGAGGCTGGGGGGCAGGCACAGGTCTGGGAGAGGCACCAGGGGGAGGTGTGGGTGGCTAGTGGGGGTGAGGGCTGGCGGCAGGGCCCAAGGGAAGGTGGAGGGGGCCCCAAGAGTCTGGGGGGGAAAGTCAAGGGTGGGGCCCTCTCACAGCGTGGAGGGGCCCCATCCTTAACTTTTACCCAGAACCCCATATTCACTAAGACTGTCCCTGGGATTGGGGAGGAGTTTTGGCTTTATCTGGACTGAACGGCCCATCCCTAAACATAAGGACTGGGAAAAAGAGCTGGGTTCTATTCCTAGCTTTAGCCCCTCCTGGATTCAGTTGCCCATCTACATAATGGGGCTAAGCACTAGCTTACAAGGGGGTTGCAATGCTCAGTTCACCAACAGCTGCAAAATACATATGATCTTGAGATGGAAGGGTCTATGGAAGTGCAAAATGCTATTATTGTCTCTCTGAATATTCTATTTCTGCAGTGTGCTTTTCTCTTCATTTCTAGTTGCATGTAAAAGGGGATCTTTGTTCTTAGAAATTTCTCTGCTCCTGCTGCTTGTTCTCCACCTGATGCTTGATTGTAACATTACACTTTGGTTGCTTGGAAACATTTGTTATATATATCTGTTGTCAATACCACGTCTGTCTTCATAGAAACATTCCTATTATTAAACAGGGACATTGGGAAATAACAGAATCTAGTCACTTTTCTAAAAAAAAAAAAAAGTCACAGTTTTCCTGATTTTTAGATCCATGGGGGAAACTTAAGTTCATGTATTTCTAATGGATTTCTTTATTTGTAGCCATTTCAGATCCAGTTCAGATTTTGATGTGATAACTTATTACAATGCCTTTTTTATTGTTTTAATACAAAACACAAGAATGCCCATATTGGGTCAGACCAATTGTTCATCTAGCCAGTATTCTGTCTTCTAACAATGGCCAGTGTCTTATGCTTCAGAAGGAATGAAACAGAACAAGGCAATTAACCCCCATTGTCCAGCTTCAGCTTCTGGCAGACAGCAGTTTAGTATACCAGGAGCATGGGGTCATATCCTGACCATTTTGGCTAATAGTAATTAATAGACCTATCCTTCATGAATTTACCTAATTCCTTTTTGAACCCAGTTATACCTTTGATCTTCTCAACAGCCTTAGGAACAAGTTCCCCAGGCTGACTGTGTTGTGTGAAGAAGTACTTCGTTTATTTTAAATCCACTGCCTATTCATTTCATTGGGTGACCCCTGTTTCTTGTGGTATGTGAGGGGGTAAATAACATTTCCTTATTCACTTTCTCAACACCACTCATGATTTCATAGATCTCCATCATATTCCCTGAAATCATCTATTTTCTAAGATGACCAGCCCCAGTCTTTTTAATTTCTCCTGAAATGGAAGCTATTCCATAGCCCTAATCATTTCTGTTGCCCTTCTTTGCACCTTTTCCAATTCTAAAATATCTTTTTTGAGATGGGGCAACTGGGATTGCATGCAGTATTCAAGATGTGGTCTTATCATGGTTTTCTAAAATGGCATTATGAGATTTTCTGTCTCATTAGCTATCTCATTTCAATGTTCCTAATTAGCCTTTTTGACTATAGCTGCACACTGAGCAGATGTATTCTGCAAACTATCCATGATGACCGCAAGATCTCTTTCCTCTGTGATAACAGATAATTTAGACCCTATCATTTTTTATTTATAGTTGGGATCATGTATTTATAACTGGGATTATGTTTTATGAAATTACATTTGCATTTACCAACACTGGATTTCATCTGCCATTTTGTCACCCAATGTTGCGAGATCCTTTTGTAACTCTTCATAGTCAGTTTTGGTCTTAACTACCTTGAGTAATTCTGTATCATCTGCAAACTTGGCCATCTAACTTTCCTCCAGTCATCTGGTGCAGTGACTGATTTATACAATAGGTTACATAACACAGTCAATAGGTTCAGCAATTTCAAATTGGAGTTCTTTCAGCATTCTGGGTTAATACCATCTAGCCCTAGTGAGGTATTACTGTTTAATTTATCAGTATGTCCAAGACAACGCTGTCTGAGACAGTTCCTCAGATCTGTCACCTAAAAAGAATGGCTCAGGTATGGTAATCTCCCTCATATCCTCTGCAGAGAAGACCAATGCAAAGAATTCATTTAGCTTCTCTGCAATGGTCTTATCTTCCCTGAGTGCTCCATCAGCATCTTGACTGTCTAGTGGCCCCACTGATTATTTGGTAAGCTTTCTGCTTCTGGTCTACTTAAACATTTTTTTTCTGTTAGTATTTGTGTCTTTTGCTATTTGCTACTCAAATTCCTTTTTGACCTGCCTAATTATATTTTTATATTTGACTTACCAGAGAGTATGTTCCTTTCTATTTTCTTCAGTAGGATTTGACTTCCAATTTTTAAAGGATGCCTTTTTGCCTCTCAATATCTTTTAAGTAAACTTATATTTATATTTGTAAGAATTTTAATTTAACTCTAAATTTGTTGCCATTTCACTGTTGCACCCAGTAAAAGAGAGGAAAAATATACTTACTCAGTCTGGATTTTTCTCATTGTTGAGGATTGCATAGAATACAGGGATGTCATGCTAATCAGAAAAGGAGATATTCAAAAATAGCATTAGGCAATTTCCTAGAAACCTTCAGTTACCTGCATTTCACTCTCTTTCTGGAGGAACCCACTATCATGAGCTGCCCTCACTCAAAAGTGTTTGCTAAAGGAACATTGAACTCCTGTGGTAATAACTGGGTTAGCTGCACCAGTAAGAGTTATGGGAATGTCACTAACGTTCTTAGCTATTTAATCTCTATAGAAAACAATCTCCTGCTTTGGTGGCAAATTCCACTTCTTAGCTTCAAGGCAGATGAAAGCTTCCTTCAGGAGTATTATTACTGCACTGAAACTCTAATAATAGGGTAGACAGAACCCTTCCCCCAAAGATGGAAAATATCCATTGGACTGGAAAGAAAGTTCCAATGTTACATCTGCGTCTGGGTCTCCATCTTGGCAGTACAGCGTCCCATAATCCATTTAGTGCTACTAGTAAAACATTTAATACGGTACATCCAACTCTTACTCATGCAAGTAGTCTCCCTGCACTCGCATATCATCTTTGCACAGAACGGAGACTATTATTTAATTTCTTGTCATACAGACATCTCCATGGCATCTTCCATACCGCTGTACATAGAGCTGAGTGAAAAATTGATTTTTTGATTTGGTGGACAAGGAAAAATCCAACCGAATTTTTGTTTCAGATCAAACAAAACATTTCATTTTACCCAAAACGCATTTCTCCATTTTTTTATTTGTTTCATTAAGGATGTTTTCTACTCTAAAATAATTTCAAACAAATATGGCTAAATTTCTAAACCAATTTGCAAATAGTTTTGTTTGACTGAAAAATGCATTTTTCAGTGAATAAACTATGTGCCAAAAGAAAAAAAATAATTCACCCAGTCCTAGCCACATATACTTACAATATTGTTCCAGAATATACTCACCAGTTCACCACTACTGCTTCTTTTAAATCTCTTCTACAGACACATAACACATTTCTACTAAGAAGACTACAAGAAGTGAGCTACCTAGCATTTAAATTATAGGCTCAAACTTCATCAAGAAGTGTAAACAAAATGAATGGAGTCTCTGCATGACCTTCTGCATGTATAACTCTATCCAATCCCCTCTTGTTTGCATGTCCTCATAACATATATTGGATCTAAATTCTAGAAGGCAAATGTTTAGGACCACAGTACTTATCTATCTGTTCTTTGAGGTTCCTAATGCACCTGTATACAGGTGACAAGCTCTAGAGCGGTAGCTGTGTTAGTCTATTTCAGCAAAACAAACAAGGATTTCCTGTGGCACTTTTAAAAACTAACATATTTATTTACTGTCATCACCTACAATCTCCAAGTCAAACCTCTACAGCACATCATTAAGGACCTACAGTCTATTCTACAAGATGATCCCTCACTCTTTCAGGCCACGAGCGGCAGACCTCTTCTTTCTTATAGATAGCCCCCCAACCGTAAGCAGATACTCACCAGCAACTACAGACCTAACAGTAGAAACATTAGAACAAGCACATATCCCTGCAACAAACCATGTTGCCAACTTTCCCCACATATCTACACAAAAGACACCATCATAGGGCCTAATCAAGCCAGCTACTCCATCAAGGGCTCATTCACCTTCTCTTCCACCAATGTAATTTATGCCATCATGTGCCAGAAATTCCCCCTCCCATCTGCCTTATACATTGGACAAACAGGATAGTCTCTGTGCAAAAGAATAAATGGAAACAGATCTGACATCAAAAATAACAACATTCAAAAACCAATAGGGGAACACTTCAATCGTCCTGATCACTCCATTAATAATCTGTTAATAGCCATACTCAGGAAAATGAATAACAAATCAAAGCTTCAAAGAGAAACTGCAGAATTGGATTTCATATGCAGATCTGGCAGCGTCAACTTAGGGCTGAATAGAGACTATGGGGTTTTATTTCCCATTACAATAGGTAATTTTACTTTCCTTCACCCCCCACTCCCTCCTATATGCTATTGTCTACTGTTTGAATCTAAACAACAGCTTTGATTTGCTGTAACAGTCTGACCTGATCCTATGACTTACACTTCCCTGCATTTACTTTGCTCCCTATAGCAGGGTTATTTCCCCACTCCGGCCCATAAGGGGTTAACTGGGCCTGCGAGAGTAGCAGCCCTTCAGGTGGGAGGGCTGCAGGGCCAATCAGAGGCAAACAGCCCTGTATAAAAGTGAGCTGCAGGTAGTCGGCTTGGGCAGCTCAGGGAGAAAGTTCTCTTGCTGGCTGGTTGGCTGTGGGAGCCAGCACCCTGGAGAGCTCACCGTTGGCACTGGGAGCTGACCTGAGCTGTGGTCCTGAATGCAGCCAGAAAGGGCAAAGGTTCTGGAGCAGCAGTCCAGAAGTGAGGATGCCAGGAAGGGACAGCAGCTGGGACTCTGGGAGAACAGGCCAGAGACAGACAGCTGTGGCTAGAGCAGTGGTCTGGAGGCAAATGTGCCAGGAAGGAACAGCGGCTCTCCAGATTGGTGAGAGTCCTCTTTCTGAGCTTGAATAGGAGATCATTTTGGGTTTCTCTTCAGGTCGAAATTGAGAATAGAACCAGAAAGGCAGCTTAGCATTGTAAGACTTAACAATATTTCCTGGTTTTCCAAAGGAAAATATTTCTGAATTAGATCTTTGACTTGCTGATTTATAGTTTGCCTATCATTGGCTCTTACGTTACAGAAAACATCGCCCCACTAAATCTATTTTATCCTGATATTTAACCCAATAAAACTGTGTCTGCTCTAGCTACACTCAACAGAGTACAAAATATTTTTGCTTTAACTTCACGTGAGAGTCAGTATTTATTTTTGGCATCTATGGCAGATCGCAGGTGGATCATCAGAAATAATTAGTGATGGGCTCAGCTGGTAGTGTGGCTGTATAGAGTAGAGAATGGCATAAGTGGTGGTAAGAGGCCATATAAAAGCATTACAAATTCAGAGGAGGTAATCTGCTCTCTTGAGCATAGTTAGGACCACAATGTAGTTGATGTTGAAGCATGGGTGAAAGAAAGGGATTATAAAAAGGGGGAGAATAGGTAGCCATGCACAAAAGGGTGAAAACTCTGGCACCATCATTAATTTGACTTAATGTCACCAGTTACTGCTGACTGGAGGTAAGAATCTACTTAGCATATGACCTTGGTTCATGGGTAAGGGGTAGCTCAAATTTAGATAATCAGATGTTGGGGTCCTTTTTTCCCCCTTTCAAGGTTCTTGGTATTCATGCACATGTATGGCACCACCACCCCAATAAAAGAAATGGCTTGCAAGTTCCAGAGTGGTTAGCTATATTAGCCTAGTTTAGCAAAACAATCAAGTCCTGTGGCACTTTTAAAGACTAACAAATGTATTTATCACATGAGCTTTTGTGGGTGTAACCCCACTTCATCAGATGCATGAAATGGAAACTGTAGCATGTCAAGTCAATAAATATATACAGAGAAGGTTAAGTCACAAGGTCAGTTCAGTCTTTTTCAGCAAACAAAACGAGTTTTTGATTCACAATGTGGAACAACAGGTGAGAAGGTGAGAATATTTTAAAAAGGGAATATCACCTTTGGTATGATTGAGGGAGAGAGGTACGGTTTTATTGCAGGAGGAGATGAGATGAGATGAGTGAGGTTCTATGGCCTGTATTGTGCAGGAGGTCAGATTAGATGATCATATTGGTCCCTTCTGACCTTTGCCTAAGAAATGCTATGGCCTACTTCACTTGTATCTCACTTTACTGGCTTCATGTTGGAATTTTATCATAAGGAAAATGTGAATATTGCTTTCTGGACTATGCATGAAATTATTAATCTCCAAAAACTCCTTGCTATAAAACAGGGCTCACAGACAGAAATGGTAATGATGGCCAGTGTACCTAATAACTGCCAGTAAGGCAAGCAATAAAGAATGAGTGAAATATTTCCTACTGTAAATCATGTACCTTGGTAAAGAGTGTTGAAAAGCATCCATCCTTCCCTTGGACTCATCTGGAGCAGACATTGTATCTTCAGCCTAAAAAGAAAGAGATAACATCTTTATTATTGGTCCAACACTACATAGCAAAACATGGATCAGAACGTGATTAGACATAAGGTGTCAGGAGAATGAGGCGACAGGAGGCTTCTACCAAATACATATTCTTTAGGAAATTCCAGTTTAGAAGACTTGAGGGAGAATTTTTTTTAAAGAAGTTTACCATCTGTGATTCAGTTAAACTATTAATAGACCACTCCCTTCACTTCAGTCACTCACGCAAAAAGATAGGAAAGTTGTCTACTGCCTGCATTTTAAATGACAACACTCAGAAAAAGCTCCATTATTGATTGCTGTTCTTTCAACAGCCAAAAAAAGAAAGGAGGGGAAAAAAAAGATTGATGTGACAAATGATGCCATATAAATACATAGTACTCAGCTACCTGATTATTAAAGCTTTGTCTGAAGCAATTTCTACTCAGATCAGATGCAGCCATTCTGTCACTTTCAGGGAAGGTATGCATGCAGAAAATATCCTCCAAGCATAAAAGAGAACTATTTGATTTATTCATAATCTGAGATGTCAAGGGTCTGATTCTGTGATCCTCAGTCAGAAGTCCCTACTCATGCAAGTAGTTCTATTAACGTTGACAGGATTATTTGTTTAAGGAATACTGGTCTGATTACAGGCTATAGGGTGAGGTCCAAAATTTGGCAGCTATCTGAAGAATCTCAGTTCCAGGTTTCCACACAATACGAGCAGAAGGGAAAATGTTAAGAAAAAATATCTTCTGCATTGAAGCCATGGAAATATTATAGATTTTTGTGGAGAGGGATTGGGAGCACTTCAGTCCAAATTTAAAATGTTAAATGAATTCAATACTCTGAAAAAATTGGTGTAGTATACAACTGATGTAGTATGATGACATACTACAGCAATACCGGAAAGGCCACGTAACCAGGAATAATGTTCCTCTCTCTCTCTCTCGCTCTCTCTCTCGCTCTCTCTCTCAAATAAATACTTCCTAGCACAAATCAATAATGTGGATTCAAAAACTACTGAGAATTCTCCTCTGATAAAAGCCATGTACTTCTGTGCTACAACATGGCTACAAGACTACATATATCAGAAAAATATTAGTTGAGGGACAAAATCTGCTCCCTTGCTCATGTTGAGAAGTACCTTACTCAAAGTCCCATTGAAATCAATGACACTGCTTGTACAGTAAGGTACTATTCAACGTGAGTAAGGGTGGTGAAGCCTTACAAAGAGATTTGTTAGTATAAAAGACAAAACAAGATGTCAACTAAACACAATCATTATAAAATCTCCTAGGACTGCCAAAAGTGTATTTAACATCAAATTGACTGATGGCACAAATACACAGAAGGCTTACACTGCTGCTTCAACTCACCCTGCTATGTGCAAATGTTGTAACGGATCAAGAACTAAGCTCAAAATGGAGGTATTTTACATGTCTATCTCACACAAGGAAAATCCCAAATTATACCTTAATAAAACAGCTCCTAGGGAACTTCATTATGAGAATGAAGAAGCTATTGCATATTACATACCCCTTGTAAAGATTCTGTAAAATACATGTTTACAGAGCTTTTGAAATATGATTATTGAGTCTGTAGTCCTAATACACATTAGGAGGTTAAGCAGTTATAACAGTTTCTCATATAAATATTTAGTCTTTAATAACATGGGTACACATCTATCTGATACAAACAACTTGTATGGTATCAAATACGTCCATATTAAGATATGGATCTCAAGATTACATGGTGGACTACTCATCCATGTGGGAACCAATGATACTGCGAGAGGTGACCCTCTGCAGATCAAAGGGGACTACAGGGCTCTGGGAGCACGGGTGAAGGAGTTCGGTGCACAGGTGGTGTTCTTCTCGATCCTTCCGGTGAAGGATAGGGGCCCGAGCAGAGACCGATGCATTCTGGAGGTGAATGCCTGGCTGCGGAGATGGTGTTACCAGAAGGGCTTTGGCTTCCTCGACTATGGGGTGCTGTTTCAGGAAGAAGGACTGCTAGGCAGAGATGGACTCCACCTATCCAGGAAGGGGAAGAGCGTATTTGGAAACAGACTGGCTAACCTGGTGAGGAGGGCTTTAAACTAGGTTCAAAGGGGGAAGGTGACCAAGGCCCACAGGTAAGTGAAAGTGAGGGAAACCTGGGGGAAGGGATGGAACTTGGGGGGTGCTGGGGCTGTAACAGCAGGAATAAAAGAGAGGGTAGTTGGAACTGGGGGGCGGGGGAATCAAATAATTGTTTTTTATTTCCTGATGAAGTCATAATACCTCAGGCGAGTGTGGAAGGAGGACACCGGGAGAAATTGCAAGGAGGAAGATGCGACAGGAGGGAGAATCGACAGGGCAAAGTAGGGCAATGGGCCCGGTATCTTAGGTGCCTGTACACAAATGCGAGGAGCCTGGGAAACAAGCAGGAAGAATTGGTAGTACTGGCACAGACAAGGAACTATGATATAATTGGAATAACAGAAACGTGGTGGGATAACTTGCATGACTGGAGCACTGCCATGGATGGATATAAATTGTTCAGGAAGGACAGCCAGGGAAGAAAGGGGGGAGGAGTAGCGCTATATGGAAAAGAGCTGTATGACTGCTCGGAGCTCCACTATGAAAGTGGAAACAAGATGGTTGAAAGTTTGTGGGTTAAGTTTAGGGGAGAATGCAACAAGGGGGATGTTGTGGTGGGTGTCTGCTACAGATCGCCAGACCAGAAAGAGGAGGTGGATGAGGCATTCTATGGACAACTAACAGAAGTTTCCAGATCGTCGCAGGCCCTGGTTCTTATGGGGGACTTCAATTATCCTGACGTCTGCTGGGAAGATAATACAGCAGTGCACAGGCAATCCAGGAAGTTTTTGGAGAATATTGAGGACAACTTCCTAGTACAAATGCTGGAGGAACCAACTAGGGGCCTTGAACCTCTAGACCTACTGCTTACAAACAGAGAAGAATTGATCGGGGAAGTAGAAGTAAATGGCAACCTGGGCAGCAGCGACCATGAGATGGTAGAGTTCAGGATCCTGATCAATGGAAGGAAGGAAAGAAGCAGAACACACACCCTGGACTTCAGAAAAGCAGATTTTGGCTCCCTTAGGGAGCTGATGGGCAGAGTCCCATGGGAGGCTGATCTGAAGGGGAAAGGTGTCCAAGACAGCTGGCTGTATTTTAAAGAAACCCTGTTAAAGGTAAAGGAAGATAACATTCCGATGTGCAGAAGGAACAGCAAATGTGGATGGTGACCAGCGTGGCTTAGCAGTGAACTCTGCAGGGAACTGAAACATAAAAGGGAAGCTTACAAGAAGTGGAAGCTTGGACAGATGACAAGGGAGGCGTATAAAGATATTGCTCGGGACTGCAGGGATAAAATCAGAAAGGCCAAAGGACAATTGGAGTTGCAGCTAGCAAGAGATCTGAAGGATAACAGAAAGGGGTTCTATAAGTATATCAGCAACAAAAAAAGGATCAGAGGTGGTGTAGGTTCCTTACTGAATGGGGCAGGCATCCTCGTGGAGGATGATGTGGAAAAGGCTGAAGTACTCAATGCGTTTTTTACTTCAGTCTTCACAGGGAGGGCCAGCTCCCAGGCTACTACACGGGGTAACGCGGAATGGAGAGAAGAGCGGCCCTCGGTGATGGAAAGTCAGGTTAGGGAACACTTAATGAAATTGGATGTGCACAAGTCCATGGGGCCGGATGAACTGCATCCGAGGGTGCTGAGGGAGTTGGGGGAAGTGATTGCAGAGCCGCTGGCCATTATCTATGAGAACTCGTGGCGAACGGGGATGGTCCTGGAGGATTGGAAAAAGGCAAATATAGTACCTATCTTTAAGAAAGGGAAAAAGGAGGATCCGGGGAACTACAGACCGGTCAGCCTCACCTCAATCCCTGGGAAAATCATGGAGCAGGTCCTCAAGGAATCCATCCTGAAACACTTGGAGGAAAATAGAGTGATCAGGAACAGTCAACATGGATTCACCAAGGGCAAATCGTGCCTGACCAACCTGATTTCCTTCTATGATGAGATGACTGGATTTGTGGATGCAGGAAGAGCCGTTAACGTGGTATACCTTGACTTTAGCAAGGCTTTTGATACGGTTTCCAACAGCATTCTCGTCGGCAAGTTAAGGAAGTATGGGTTGGACGAGTGGACCATAAGGTGGATCGAAAACTGGTTAGATCAACGGGCTCAGAGGGTAGGAATCAATGGCTCGATGTCTGGTTGGCAACCGGTAACGAGTGGAGTGCCCCAGGGGTTGGTCCTGGGGCCAGTTCTATTCAACATCTTCATTAATGATCTTGATGATGGAATAGACTGCGTGCTTAGTAAGTTTGCGGATGACACCAAGTTGGGGGGAATGGTAGATACTCTGGAGGGCAGGGACAGGATCCAGGGAGACTTGGACAAATTGGAACACTGGGCCGAAAGAAACCTCATGAGGTTCAACAAAGACAAGTGCAAAGTCCTGCACTTAGGACAGAAAAATCCCATGCATTGCTACAGGCTGGGGACCGATCGGCTAAGTAGCAGCACTGTAGAAAAGGACCTGGGGGTTATGGCGGATGGGAAGATGAATATGAGCTAACAGTGTGCCCTTGTTGCCAAAAAGGCCAATGGCATATTAGGCTGCATCAGTAGGAGTATTGCCAGCAGATCGAGGGATGTGATAATTCCCCTCTATTCGACACTGGTCAGGCCACATCTGGAATACTGTGTCCAGTTTTGGGCTCCCCACTACAGAAAGGATGTGGACAAATTAGAAAGAATCCAGCGGAGGGCAACAAAAATGATTAGGGGGCTGGGGCACATGACTTATGAGGAGAGACTGAAGGAACTAGGCTTATTTAGTCTACAGAAGAGAAGACTGAGGGGAGATTTGATAGCAACCTTCAACTACTTGAAGGGTTGCTCCAAAGAGGAGGGAGCTAGGCTGTTCTCGAGGGTAACAGAGGACAGAACAAGGAGCAATGGTTTCAAATTACAGCTGGGGAGGTCAAGGTTGGATATTAGGAAAAACTTTCTCACTAGAAGAGTGGTGAAGCATTGGAATGGGCTATCTAGGGAGGTGGGAGAATCTCCATCTTTGGAGATTTTTAAGGCCCGGTTAGACAAAACCCTGGCTGGGGTGATTTAGGGGGAGTGGTCCTGCTTTTTAGCAGGGGGTTGGACTAGATGACCTCGTGAGGTCCCTTCCAACCCTATTATTCTATGATTCTATGACTACAGTAGGAATTATTTTTATTTTCAGATCATTATAAGCTGCTCTAATACATATTCAGGAACTGGAATAGTTTCTCACAAATTCGTTTTAATTCTCTAACTTAACAGCTCCCTCTCAATATTCAGGTTTGTGTGTCAGACCAGCTCTCCATCCTTCTAGAAGCCAAACAAATTTTCCTTTGCAACAGGCACAAGTCATTTTCCCCCCAAGAAAATAATTAATTTGTAATTCTTTTTCTCCCAAGAATCTCAGAAAGCCCAAAGTCCACACTATTTCTTCTATTTCTTGCTGCTACATTCCAGCTTAGAAACAGTGCCATTTCTGAGCTACAGAATTTAACAATAAAATCACTAAAAATAGATCTTTGGGGTTCAATTCCCTCTCCAAAAGTTCTAGGACTCGGCTTTGAGCCAGTTCTGTACCCTGTGTGTACTAAAAGTCTATACACCAATTATGTGGTGGACCTATGAGCTATCTATCTGCCTATCTACAATATTGCACCAACTTCAAGTGTACATTCTCACGTTCAATGAGACTAGGCCAAGTGTCTGCATTCTTATCTGTAGCTTCATTTCATATGCATATATGAATGTGTGTGTTTACCTGTAAATACCATATACGGAACACGGATTTTAAAAAAGTCTAGTTTTTCATAATCTATTTATATTTTTCTATATTCTTTCTTTCATTCCAGTTCATTCCGTTGGAATTAGTGGCTCTACACACATCAAATTCATCTGGCAGCTCATGTAGAATATGAAATTTAATTCAGCTATACAATATAATGGCAGAGATGAAATATGGGATTGGATTGCAAGGTAGAGCGTGTAATCAAAATACCTCATTGATTGATAGAGATATTGTTTGTATTACCTTTGTTAGGATCTTATGCAGTACGGTTCTATCTTTTTGCTTACGTTCTTGGGTCTCCGATAGAAAGCTACAAAGTTTAAAAAGAAATATTAGACTGATCTCTCAGTTCTGCATGACTTCTAGCCCATCAGGCTGTCTTCTATACACATGGGCAGAAAGTTTCAAAGCCATCTCGGGGATATGGACACTCAATTCCCATCAATTTAAAAGGGAAGTAGGCATTCAAATCCTTTAGGTATCTTTGAAAATCTCTGCTATGGCTTTTACTCACATAATGAAACTAAGTCATAGTCAATTGTCAGTTATGGCAATATTTAAGGTAATAAAGTCATTCCTAGATAATCCAAATTGATCTACTGACTACATAACAGTTGATGATAAATAAAACATTCAGAATTACTGTTTGGGAGTGGGAGTGGAGACTGTCCTACAAGTTCGTATAAAAGGCAGTGAGACCATAATGTAACTCACACACAAGTCAATAGCACAAATACGTAACATGGTAAATTACCACCACTGCAGTCTTCTGAAATCCAAATTATATGAAATAAAATAAAGAAAGATCAACCACCTCCAGGTGCAGGAGATGCTTGCACTGCAGCTGCCTGTTGTTTAAATAAAACGAGGGCTTGAGTGTCCAGTTTGGCCAACACACCACCTTCTTAAGCATGAAATTAACTTACTTATGTCGCATAAACTTCAACTGCAAAGGTAAAAAGAATTAAAAAAAGAAATCTACTGAAGCTCTCAAAAAGATTTACAAAAGGCTTGTGGTAAAATGCATAAACGGAATGGTATTGGAAATCTTGATTCTGTTTAAATGATCAGATGCAGTCATCTATGGTTCATGTATTAGAAAAAAGACTTTTGATTACAAATGCCTTAATAACACTATTTATAATAGCTGAATTTAATGTATCTCCTAGAAGGCTTTTTGCTGCAAATGGAAAAGGGGCTCAGGTATTTATTTTAAATGTACGTTATTTTAAATGCCTATTCTCCTTCAGATATGAATGGAAATTCTATCTAAATTGTTTATCTACCTACCTAGATATATGGACTGACTTTCCAGAATTTTAATATCTAAAGCTGTTTTAGCATTTTATCTATTAAGTATATTTGCAATTAGACTATATTACTTCAGTCACGATCTCTATCAAAAGGAAGTGATGAAGTTAACTAAAGAAGGGGATGGAGGAAAAGCTCGCAGAGCTTCTTGGAAATGGTTTGTTCACTTGTTTAATTACATCCATCAGGCAAGCACTGGTTTCAGATCTGGAACCCTATGGAAGCTGCCGGAGGCTCCGCTCTCCCTTCTTCAATATTCCCAAACTTCTGGAAAACAATCCTGCTGCTTTAGATTAAAGTGCTTTCAGGCCTGCTCCACTTGCCATTTGAAATCTGACAGTACAGATTTTAGCCCTGATTCTATGGGGTGCAGGGGCCCCTCACGGCCCTTTGGCTTCAGTGGGATGGAGGCCATGCAGCATCTTGCATATGCCCCACAGTAATTATCCTGCATTCATTATTTCCTCAAAACATTCACAAAGCTCCCAGTAGCTCTCTCATCTAAAATGTTCAGATACTATGGTGATGGACATGGTAAAACCTTTAAGAAGGATGGATAGATCAAGAGACAAGACAAAGGAGTAATGGGGTACAGGCACTTAGGAGACTAAGGCCCCTAGACTATAAGGAAATCACTTCAGAAGGAAAAATCTGAGAGCAAGAATTCAGCCTATGAGAACATTTCATACAAAATAAAATGTCTCCCTCTTGCATTAATATGTCCACTTCTCCAAGCAGCAGTAAAGAGCAAAAGAAGGCAATTTTATCTTGTATAAAATGTTCATACAAACTGTATCCTAAAATGTTTTAACTAAAAATAGTACCACAAATCTTAAAAGAGAGGGGGAAAAAGCGTCATTAAGAGATGTATTCAAAGGGCAAAAAGGCATTCTGGTGAGATTTCAAAGAGGAATAGGGAGTCAATTAAGTAGTCACCAGAGTGCTCTTTTTCTAGCAGCGATTCCCAAACATTTTCCCTGTATTACCCCATTTTCAGATTGTTGTTTCCTACTACCCCAGACAGCATGGAACTTGCTATTTAATAATGGTGTCCTCAATGCAGTGTGACCTCACATGAACTGTACATACAAGGTCATACCACAAGGAAAATGTAATTTTGCTTTATAAAAAAAATGGTGTCCTCTGGACTGCATAATCTCACACACATAAGGTGCATGAAAGGTCACCCTGCATGGAGGGCACCACTTCGTAGAGCAAAATAGCATCCTTCATGCAATGTGACCTCATGCACATGGTGCATGTGAGTCCATGATGTGCTGAGGAAGCCATTTTGAAAATGGTATCCTCTGCACGCTCAGGATTGTCATGTCCCCATCTGCTGATGAAGCGACCCCACTGGGGTCACGACTCACAATTTGGGAACTGCTGCTATATAGACTGCAGGGCTACAGAGAGGAAGGTTCACGTGCCAATTGGGGGTAAGACTGTGTAAAGAGACAGAGTAAAGCCAATGTAAAAAACAGAGAGAGCAGGAAGGAGAATGAATCTCCACTTCCTTGTTCCCCGTGTTGGCATTTACACCAGTTCAAAAATGCATATAAAATACTAACATTTGGATCCAGAAATCCAGAATGCATAAGTGTAAATAGCGACACAAGATAAAAGGGAATAGAGAATCAGGTTCACAGTCTATGAGACAGAGTGGAGCAAGTCCTTGGAGGGTTCTTTAATACAAGGGGCCAAATTCTGCTCTAATTTACACCAGTGATAAGTCTGGAAGAACTGCAGTGATTTCAATTAAATTATGCTGGATTTGCACCTGTGTAGACGTGAGAAGAATTCAAAGCAGTACGTAGCTTTAAGACAATCCCAATATGATTAGCACTTAAATAAATTTAAAAATTATATTTTTGACTCTGTACCTGCTTAAGTCAGTTTGTGTTTCTGCTTCCACCTGCTGCTTGCAGGGGTTCTTCCTTTTTCTTTTAGCAGGAGTATAATACCTATATTGTGACAGGAAGGATTTAGCATCTGATTTTAAGGTGCGTGGAGTGAACGGTTGGTGGCTGTCTGTAAACTGGTTAGAGTGTTTATCTAGAAGATCTCCGCTGTATACTTTGGATTCAGCATCCTGATGCTTGTTAGAATAACTGATGTTCATAACACTTTCAGCAGAGGAACTGTATGAAATTCCAGAGAGTTTTCTTTGTGGACTTGAAGTACTGACACTTGAATTAGAGATCGAGGCATTAGATGTTTTCCGAGTATCTTTTCTAGCATATTTTGCAGGGTTGGGAAGATCTAGACCTTGCCTATCTGAAGACAATAACGATCTAGACAAAAGCTTCTGTGTATTTTGTGCACGAGGAGATAGCTGGTCATTGTCTTCTGCTTCAAATGGACTCTAGAAAAACACAAATGGTAATGTTCTATGAAGTGACTGCTTAACTGATTTTGTTTCAAAAGAGCACATCTAAAGTACAAGGCAAATAAAACATGTCAAAGAGCATCTGTTTCTCCCAGAAAATTGTTATGAACAATTGGTTTGACTCAAAATAAAAGAAATAGTTAAATATGAAATAATTAGAAATAATGAAACTGAACCAATGATTTATAAATGAAACTTATTTATTAATACAGTTGAAATATTTGTGCACTTCTACTCTGAAAAGGGTTGAGGTAAAAACTCCACATCCTTATTCAATAGATAGGCTTCCTGTGGACTTTAGAGACAAAATCCCACAGTAATTGTTACTGTTATTAGCACTGCAAATCCATCACAGACAGACAGTCACTTTGTTTCTACTCTCAGAATTATGTACAAAGTTTCAATCATTTACATATGTGCAAAGCCCCTGAAGACGAGGTTGTACAAGTGTAACTGAAGGCCTGGATTCCTTTGCAGAACACTTAATTGCTGAGGAGGATGTGTGAGAAAGAAACCCGCCAGCTTAACGCTCAGATCCCAGGTTGAAATTGGCAAGTCTGGCAATAATAAAGACCATTTCTCTGCGTGTACAATGAGCATACTTGATGTGGAAAGCATCAACATACAAATATGGAGCCCCATAATGCCATTTTACAGTCACTTTTCAGAACATAATCCTTAATTTAATGGCTAAGCAGGCTATCAGCTCTGCCCACACCTGTCTCTGCAGCTCATGCTGTGGTTTTAACTGAGTTGGAGGTTTTTTCTATAAATATTTTGCATTTCAGTAAAATCAAATGTGTTTGCAAGAAGCATCAATGCTGGTATTTTTAGTGACCTCCAAACAATGAAGGATTTTAAAGCTGAAGGGCTGGAGACACTAAAAATTAAATTTGATGCTTTATAATCAGAACATCCATCCAGAGGCTGAGGTGCCGTATAACAGTACTTTAGCCTATCTACCGGATTAAAGATGTCCAACTTCTATAGGCTGATGGCTCACCGTATTTAAAAAAAGTCAAAGGATCACGATCAATCGCAGTCAATGCTTTCAGTTCCCTCTGAGGGAGAAGGTGAGTAGAAACCCCCCACAATTCCTCTTCAGAGTATTCTCCCACCAGGGTGTGTTCTCTAACAGGTGTGTTGCTGACATAGCCTGCTTCTCTACCTCCCTCCCCCCTGCTCTTTGCTGATAGGAGCACATTGCATTTCCGCACTCCTCAGATGTATTGTTCCCAAGATGACCATTATCAGCTGGTACAAATTAGAGGCACTTGAGAGCTGCTCTCACTTGGGCTGGAGCACAGACATAAGGAGCCATAATTGCTTGTTGGTTCTCAGCTTCTCCTTTTTAATCCCCTCTCCTGGGCTGCATTAGGTGGCTGCATGGGTGAAAGGAGCCGCTGTTTGACACACACTGCCCTAGGCTCCTGTCCTGCTCTCCATTGGTCTTCCAAAGACCAGAAGGGAAAAGGAAAAGAGAGCAAGAAGAGATACATTAGGTGAACTCTATTGTACTAGACACAAATTCTGACCGACTAATAGTGTTGGATAAAACAAGATGTAATCAGTGCAGGAATGGGTAAAGTCTTTCCATTGCACTGGAATGAGACTAAATATATTGTTTACCAAAGGGTTGGCTGTCAGTACAATTTTGCCCTGTGCTATAGACTGTTTTGGGTACTTAGTGCAGAATCTAGCAAGCAGGCACAACTGCACTTCTATGGAATAATACATTAAACATGGCATCTCCGAAATCGGAGACCATCCAATGGACCCCAATAAAACACATAGTCAAGTAAAAACAAAACTGGAAACCTTTTTATGAAAATTCATCTAGGTATCCTTCTTTTCTCTTTTTACAGAACTGGAAGTTGTCATGAACCTTGGACAGGTTAAAGTTAATGAAGTGAAGCACCGGGGTCTGTGGAAAGACTATCTAAAATGAGATTCATGAAGTATTTTCTGTGAGCCGAATTCTACCTCATGGAAGCCAACGGGAATTTTGCAGTGGGTACAACTGGAACAGGATAGGGCCCAATGTATATATAAGAAAGGTTGTGTGAAGAACACAGGTAAGGATACTTTTCAAATTTGAGTTTTAGGTTATCTATTAATAAAAGAAAACTGTTACTACTCTATCACTGAGAAATTTTAAAGAGCTGAACTATTTGCAAGGACCACACCGTTTGTTGTACTATTTCTATTGGTTCTCCAGCTGCATTTAATAATCCCACACTATTCTTGAGTTGTGACAGCGATAAAAAAAGCAAGGAAGGAAAAAAAAGTTTAATTAAAGCTGTATCTGAAATACAGAGAAAAAATGTTTATGTACAATGCTCCTGTTTGACACTGCTGTTGACTTCATTATGAGAAAAAGTACATACAGATTCAAAACTGGCATCACGTGGCAGTACATGAGAAGATTTTCCTAATGACCTCGCTGTAAGTGACAGCTTGACCAATATGCAAGCAGAAATGGAAAGACTGTCCAACATCACAAAAAAACCCCCATGATTAAAGTGATGCAGAAAGCAAATCCAACACGAACCCTAGGAACTCCCAGTTCAAGTATTACTTTAGAAGGCAAAGGAATCCAAGAGATAGTCAATTCCATACCTGGGCACTAATGTACAAGCCAATGAGGGATATCCAAAAGGAAAAATATCATAAACTGGCAGAGTGGCATCTACATTCACCAGATTAAACATGATCTTGTCATGGAAATCTACAACTCAAAGACTATACTATGAATTTTCCACTCAAATGTTATTTCCCCCTTAACAAATGGAGGTGAAAATCGGAAATTCACCAAAAGTACGGACAGAGCCTATGTCTACACTTGTTAATTTAAGTCGACTTTAACTAAGTCGATTTAACTAAGTTGACTTAAAAAGTCGAATTAAGCCTTAAGTCTAATGAAAAGGCCGTTTAATAAAGTCGACTTAATTTTCATTGTCGACTTTATTTTCCTTAAGTCGACTTAAGCAAAGTGTAGTGTAGACGCAGGGTAAATTAAGTCGACTTAAGCAAGCTTAAGTCGACTTAATTTACAAGTGTAGATGCAGCCAGATGTCCCAATACCTTTGAAAGCAAATGACTCAGGAAAATACTAGCTATTAAATTGATTAATTTATAACAAATGCCAAGAATTGTCAGAGAGTTCAACAACTTCTTATCTTTGTATTACCCAGAAAAGAAATGTCAGTATCTGGGACTTATATTAAGAATGAAACCAGAGTGTCTGCCGTGAAAGGCATGCCATTGACTAGCTGCAGGAACAAGCAAAAAGGCCTGACTGAAAGAATCCCTTCATTAACTAGTATTTAGAGAGGGAAAATTTATAAAACTGACCACCACAGAGGACATACAGAGTAACTCATTACAGACAGGGATGGCGAAGCCTTGTTGATGCCCTAAGCGATATTTGACAGTGTGAGGCTATGTACACACGACAAACTTGTGCCGCAATAAGCTCAGCCGCTGCCACCCGAATCCCCGGGGCTGAGCTAGTGGGCTGGCTCGAACCCTCACTTGTTTGAGCCAGCCCTCTTGCTCAGCCCCGGGTGGCAGCAGGGGCTTCCGCCACCACCTGAAGCCCTGGGGCTGAGCTAGGGGGCTTCAGGGCTTCGGGTGGTGGTGGGAGCACCCTGCCGCCACCCGAACCCCTGGACTGAGCTAGGGGGCTGGCCCGAACCAGCAGCCGGTTCGGGTCAGCCCCCTAGCTCAGTCCAGGGGAGCCGCCGAACCTGGCAGCTCCCAAAAGTCAATTTCACTGCTCTGCTAGAGCAGTGAAATTGACATATATGTCAATTTCACTGCTCAGCCAGAGCAGTGAAATTGACATATTTGACAGCTCCAATGTCCCAGAGTGCCCTCGACTGGCACTCTGGGACATTTCCAGAGGCTGTCTAACATGCAAAAAGCGTACACATGAGCATTACTGCGGAACAGCTGTTCCGCAGTAATGCTTACCACTCTCGATTTGAGTGGTTTAACTGTTGCGCAGCAAGAGGGTGTTGCTGCGCATCAAGAAAAATGATCGTGTGTATGCAGGCAGCTTTATTGCGCGATAAGGAGCCTTATCGCGGAATAAAGTGATTGTGTGTACATAGCCTGAGAAAGATTCAGATGCACTAAACAAGGAAAGGCACACCCTCCCAAGAGAGGTTTACAAAAGATAGAAAGTTAAATGTGTGAATGGCTGTATAATGTATCAGAGCTAGTCAAACCCATTTTGATGTGGGTCCAAATGTTCAGGAAGCAGCATAACAACACAGATATTGCACAAGCTTTTAACACACCCTTGGAAATTTGTAGTGTTATAACTGCACTTGGAGGACAGCAAAACTGCTATCTGACAAGTACTAACACTTTAATAACTCCACAGCCAAGCTGCAGCAAGGAAACTGACTCAGAAGCTTACAGATAACCACCAATTTCCAAAAACAAATATATATTTTTCAACTGTATGATCTAAAATCCGTTAAGTACAAACTGTGTGAGGAAGGAGGGGATAACTATATGTATTTAAAACATCTCACTAGGATAGCCTCAAGAAAGAAACATCTCTTTGCATATAGGCCCTGGGGAAATGCCGTAAGGATACAGTGTTACTTTAGCACATCTCATTATCATGCTGTATAAACGGTATAGCGGAGCACTCAACCTAAAAGAGCAAGTTACAAAACCTGCCAGTTCAATTCATTTTAAACTGATGAGGCTTCTTAAAATGAGGGATTCATTGTTCATTACACTCAGACATTGTGTGTGCCTGCTTGGCCATCATAATATCAAGTCTTGTAAAATGTGAATACATGTAAATCCAGAAAAGGGGTTTCAGAAGGGCAGATTTCTTGTGAACTTGAAAT
>ML686111.1:1511356-1563570 GCA_007922175.1 Pelusios castaneus
GTGGGAGAAAATCCCACTTCAGACGAAGTGGGATTTTCTCCCACGAAAGCTCATGCAATAAATAAATCTGTTAGTCTTTAAAAGTGCCACAGGACTCTGTTGTTTTTCTACAATAGACTAACACGGCTACCCCTTTGGAATTTGCTTTTACAAAAGTATTTTCTTTTTTAAATATAAACACACAACATTGAACTGCGGTCATTTCTGATATGGAAAGCAGTTGCTGTTTCATAGTGCACAATACTTTAGAGCAGAAGGTGAAGAATACTGTCACCAATTTAATTTATTTACAGGCAAATCAACGGTATTCAGGTAGCCATCAAACCGCAAAGTATTTACTACCATTTTAGCTGGGAGATTAAAGTGATTTTATTTCATCTACATTTAAACTAAGATATATTTGTTACTGGGCAGAAGCGCAATACTGTATCAGATTTCAAGACAGTACTGTTGCTTTTGGACATTGATAGTCACTATTTTGTTCTCTCCGCCAGCAATTCAAAATGTTCAACTTTTAGGCCCAGATCCTAGGTGACAACCAAGCAGAGTTTGGTGCAGCTTTGTGTGCATCTGCAAAGGTGACTTTTAGCCACATTTATGTTCCGTTATTCTGACGCTGGCTGGCCATTTGGCTAGCCTCTGATCAAAACTAACTGCCAATGGCAAGGGCTCTTCCAGCAGCTAGGCACTTTGATGGAATAGAGATACTATGGCCATGCCCCCTGTGCTGGGACTGCATCAGGATGGCGCTATTCAATTTGAAAATTCCTTTATGAATGGGAATCCCACAAAGACAGAGTCAGTATTTGATGGCTGCTTTGTGCTGTTTGAGCAGAGGAAATAGCTGGAGAACACTTGAAAGGATCTGGCTATTGGTGATCAAAAATAAACAGATGAGAATCATGAACACTGAAGAATAGATCTGCCATGTTCCCCCAGTACCATGTACTGTGAACTCAGTCCAGCAGGAGGACAGCAATGGCAACTGTGGAAATTGTAGCTAGTGGTTGTGGGTTCCTACATGATAATCTCCACATCTCTGTGGGAATGGTGAAGCCTCCCATCAAAAATGAGAGAGGAACTTGCAAACTGATGAACATTTTGTTTGCTTCAAATGCATACTACTCCATAACATGGTAGTTGTCAGAAAGTACACTGTATTTAAAAAATAAATAAATCACTGAATCAAAAGAAAGAGTTGCAAAAGGCCTATTACTAAAAGTTCCTGACAGTATATTTTTGCCCTCTTGTGTTTAAGCAATACTTTTTTTTTTTTTAAGTTTCATGAAATGTAACTATTACACTACCTCCCAATAATTGTGTTATTAACCTCTGTGTCAATATCCCATTTTAGCACTCTCTGGCCTTCATTGTGTTTTAAACTAAAATTTCAGGTGATGAACACACTTTGTGATATTTTAAACACCTCTTGTAATATTTTATAAACAAATAAACAAAGGTCTCACTAGAAAGACGATAAAAAATAAATCATAGCACACAATACTCTCATATAAAATGACATTTCCAGTTGCTTTCATTACACTTTTATCCAAATTCAATATAAATTTAAGTTCTATAATGAAAGCAACCATCTGAGATATGTTTACATGCTAATATCTTCGGCAAACAGCTCATGCTTTACAGTTGCTAGGGTTGGGATGCACCCTTGTTGGTGTTTCACATCAGCCCATTTAATTTTACGACTACAGCACAATTAAAGTGGTGAACTGTAAACTTGCAGTAACAATGGCAAACAAATGCCTGTGTTAGCAAGCAGTATAATAAAGTTTACTAAAGTGATTGTTTGGATGTAAAATAGTTGCAGCTATAGTCTGGTGCTATGGAAAACAGATAAGAGTGGAATATTTCAAAATCCACCCACACGAATGTTTTGGAAACCGAATTCCAAACCCTCTACCATTTACATAAACAGCTACTTCAATTTTTATTGTACAATATATATTCAATGCTCTAATTTCTTAAAATAGCTTAAGCAGTTGTACTGTGACTCAACCTATAGAAGCAGTTGGTACACATGACAACTTAATCACATCTAAAATAAAATACAATAATGACTTCTATTACTTCGCCAAGTTGTGTGTCTTCCAGTCACCAGGGCCTGATGATATGCACCCTAGGATACTCAAGGAGCTGACTCAGGAGATATCTGAGCCATTGGCTATTATCTTTGAAAAATCATGGAAAATTGGAGAGATCCCAGAGGACTGGAAAAGAGCAAATATAGTACCCATCTACAAAAAGGGAAATAAGGGCAATCCAGGGAATTACAGACCAGTCAGCTTAAATTCTTTACTAGGAAAAATAAGGGAGCAAATAATTAAGGAATCAATTAGCGAACATAGAAGAGAATAAGATGTTAAATGATAGTCAGCATGGGTTTTTGAAGAACAAATCGTATCAAACCAACCTGATAGCTTTCTGTGATGGGGTAACAAATCTTGTAGATAGAGGGAAAGCAGTAGACGTGGTACACCTAGATTTTAGTAAGGCTTTTGACACAGCCTTGCATCACCTTCTCATTAACAAACTACGGAAGTACAATCTAGATGGAGCTACTATAAGATGGGTGCATAATTGGCTGGATAACTGCTCCCAGAGAGAAGTTACAAAAAGTTCACAGTCATGTTGGAAGAGCATACCAAGTGGGGTACTGCAGGGATCAGTTCTGGGTCTGGTTTTGTTCAATATTTTCATCAGTGATTTAGATAATGACATGGAGAAGTGCACTTATAAAGTTTGTGGATGATACTAAGCTGGAAGGGGATGCAAGAGCTTTGGAGGATGGGATCACAATTCAAAATGATTTGGACAAACTGGTGAAATGGTCTGAGGTAAATAGGATGAAATTCAATAAGGACAAATGCAAAGTACTCCATTTAGGAAAGAACAATCAATTGCACACATACAAAATGGGCAATGACTGCCTAGGAAAGAAAACTGTGGAAAGGGATTTGGGTGTTATAATGGATCACAAGCTAAATATAAGTCAACAATGTAACACTGCTGCAAAAAGCAAACACCATTCTGGGGTGTATTAACAGGAGTATTGTAAGTAAAACACAAGAAGTAATTCTTCAGCTCTACCCCATGCTGACTAGGCCTCAGATGGAGTATTGTGTCCAGTTCTGGGCACCAAGAGGTGGACAAATTGGAGAAAGTCCACAGAATGGAGACAAGAATGATTAAAGGTCTGGAACACTCGACTTATAAGGGAAGATTGAAAGAAGTGGGTTTGTTTAGACTGGAAAAGAGGAAACTGAGAGGGGGATATGATAACAGTTTCAAGTACCTAAAAGGTTGTTACAAGGAGGATGGAGAAAATTTATGCTCCTTGACTGCTGCTGATAGGACAAGAAGCAACGGGCTTAAATTACAGCAAGGGAGGTTTAGATTGGACATTAGGAAAAAATCCTAACTGTCTGGGTGATCAACCACTGGAATAAGTTGCCTAGGCAGGTTGTGGAATCTCCATCATTGTAAATTTTTAAGAGCAGGTTAGATAAACACCTGTCAGCTATGGTTTAAGATGGTACTTGGTCCAGCCCTAAATGTAGGGGACTGGATTTGATGACCTCTCACAGTCCCTTCCAGTTTTTATGATTCTATGACTTTGATGTTCAGGGTGACACGGCTGTGACACTGTCTGGATTTAGGGGGCCATTTATGATACTATTTCTTATCAATATTTCATAATTGAAATAATCCATAGGAACTATGCTGTGTTTGATATCAATAGAAAGGTAGTAATTTGCTGGGAATGATTATATGGTTTATGTGTAGGAATTGCATAGAAGTTAGGAATATGTTTGTTATCTATATTTCAACCTGTGTGATTCTGGGATGCTCCCCAGATGGGACATCTACAGCCATTGTCTCCTTAATGGCCCATTAAGGAAACTCCCAGGTACAATGGGCCCAGGGAGAAACCTGTTGAGCCACTAGGACTTGAACATGTGACTCAACTCCATTTTGATTGGAAAGAACTCCACACAACATGGAGAAGGCCAGAGGTGATAAAAGGCAGCAGCCCCGACTCCATCTTGTCTCAAGTCCCCAGTCTACAGCCAACACCCATTTCTGGAACTATTCATCTAATCATAGGTGCTGGGTGTTTACCAGAGGAACAAACCTGCAAACTGCTTTACATGGACAACAGATTCAATTGTATGTATGTGATTCACTTTGACCCTTTAACATCTCACATATTTTGCTTCTTTTCTTTTTATATTAAACCTTTAATTGTAGTTACTAAAGGATTGGCTATTGGTGTATTTTGGGTAAGATCCAAACCTATATTGTTCTGTGCAATGTGGCTGGCCCTTTGGGGTCAGGAGAATCTATTTCTTTAAGGGACCGTGTGGCTAGGTGGGAGCCAGAGAAGCTGGAGTCCAATAAAGGGAGCTGTTTCTATTTTGGCATGCTTTTTGGTAACCAGTGTAAGGAACCAGAAGCCTGGTGCTGACTGATAGGGAGACTGGTTTAAGTACCACCCATCAGTGTTTGGGGAGTTTGGCTCCCGGTTTTGCAGCTTGCCCTGATTTTTGCACATCCAGGAGGTTATCCCAGGAGGCTCTGGTCACAGGGACAATTCTTTTGCAGATTCCATTTTATGAAAATACATTGGACCCAATTTTTGTATCTATTAAGCTGAGTGAAAGGAGCATCAGCAAGTGCACCATTACACTCTGCTGTTTGTGTGCATTTTACTCCTATTTGTACAATTGGTTCTGATGTTTAACAATTCTTTTTGTATAAGCAATCTAAGGTGTAGATTTATATAAATTCATTTACTTTTATGATGGTATCAATCTATTTAACATTAGAGATTTATCTTCCCATGAAAATGTGGCTAGTGTTACATATACGCTACAAATATTCAGTTTGAGACTGTCAGAGATTTTACTCTATCTATCAAATGAAACAAACCAAACCCAACATTCCATTATCTGGGACATTTAAAATTAGACTGGATATGGTACTGGAAAATATACTACAATGAACAATTCTGAGCTGACTTCTCTTTCACTTCTTTTTTCTATTATCCTACTGCATGCAAATGAGTAATTTACAACTGCTTTATTCATACAAATTCAACCTTATGTTTACAAAGACAACAGAGTCCTGTGGCACTTTTAAAGACTAACAGATTTATTTATCGCATGAGCTTTTGTGGGAGAAAATCCCACTTTGTCAGACGCTTTGAAGATGGGAAACTTACAGAATGGGAGGAAATTAAATGCAGGGGAGTGTGTGACATAGGATCAGGTCAGGCTGTAACAGCAAATCAAAATAGGTGTTAGGATTCAAACACTGGGGAACAGCACATAGAGGAGGTCAAATCACTTGTTGTAATATGCAAATTTGACTCAGTTGTCTTGGGGTTAAACAGGGACTATGGATTTTTCTCTCATTACAACAAGTGATTTGACCTCACCCTCCTCCATGTTTCTTATGTAAATTCTAAACGTACCAAGCATTTTGTGCTGAAGTCAATGCAGTGAAAATAGTGGTATTCTTTCTTATGTAAATCTGGCAAAAGCTTTTTCTGTTGGTTAATGCAGTTCTTTCTGATACTAGTTAATAAAGCTTACTTAAATAATGTAATTTATTTTAGCAATTTATTTCTCTCTTACATGGAAGTATATATAATACATCTGAATGAAGCTTTTGCTAACAAATTTCAATTGTCAATATAGATAGAAACATTCTCATTTCTTTCCATTGCTCTGATGGCTGAAGTAGCATGTTGGAAATCAGCAAATTCACTTTCCAGTAACAGAAATTGTGAAATGTAACTAATGGAATATCTCCCCCAAATAAGGAATTTTGTGGCATAGGGAAATAAAAGAATCTTCAGTTTGCTGCATATGTGTAAATTATAAACAGATCTAACAGCACGTATTTCCAAACCTCTGCAAAAGTATCTACGATAGCTGCATCTGTGTATATTTTGTAAGGTACAAACACATGTAGTAACACAGAAACACCATAAAAATTATCTTTCCTGGTGAAGGTTAATCTGTAACTAACTGGTTAATCAAAAACTTCCCACTATTTTATTTTGATGACATCTGCCTGACTTGTTACTGAAACACTGTGTAATCTAATTGTCTAATGAAAATTGGAAGATCTTACTTTATCGGTAAAAATGTCATTATCCAGTCTAGAAATACTTCATTTTCTATTTTAACAATGCTGAGGTCACTGAATCCAAATCTCTAACTCTTACTCCCACTCAGCAGTGCTTAACCCTGCGAGAATAGTCCACTGCAGTTTCTCCCATCAATTAAGTCCCGCACAGTGGTTACACTCAGAGAGCAGGGGTGAGCTGGCTGAGTGGCTGCGCAGAAGTGCCCCTTCTGGGGGCTGCAGAACTGCTCTCAGCTCCGATCTATGCAGGCCTGGTGCTGTAGGCCACTTCAAGAGTGAGATTAGACATGATCCAAAGATGAGCTGAGAAGAAGCTATGCATCTGCATTTATGCTGCTCCATTGTCCACACCCCAGTGCTCTGTACAACAGAGAAGAAGGCGGCCTCACAGAAGCAAGGAGGATATGTTTCAAGAGCTCACGCAATCCACCGAGGCTGCAGCAAGAGAGACTAGACTTTGGAGACAGGAATGCCGGCAGGACTGCAAAGAGAACTATTTGAGGAGGCAGAAACAGAAGGATGATAGGCATCCGGGAGGAGCAAACACAACTGCTAAAGACCATAGTTGGTCTGCAGACGCAGCTGCTTCAGGCTCATCCTCCCCTTCAGACACAGCACCAGTTTCTGCCTCCCCCACCCCATTCTCCCCCATCCACCCCTTCACAGAGCTATGACATCAAGCCCTGCAACTACACACACCTATAACACCTTTCATAGTCACTACAGAATGTTAGCCCACCACCTTTGTTTTTTAGTAATAAAAGTGAATCTCAAATTGTGCAGTTGCTTTATTCATACAGATCCAAGATTTGTTACCTCATGTTCACTCTTGATTCATTTGATCACAATACAGTCCACTCCCGCGCCCCTCCAGCCCCGGTGCTGAAGTGCCCTGCAGGTTTGCAGTTGCAGTGTGACCCACTGATGTGATGCGCCCTATGCCTTCCCATTACTGAAATGCTCCCTGAGTGACTCCTTACACAGACTGCTCCCCGTTGCGCCCCCCTAATACTCCTAGTGGCTGGCTGTTTGAACGCACCCTTCAGGCACTCAGCCTTAACATCCCACACAGGGGAAAATTTCTCTCCCCTACTTTCACAAAAGTTACAAAGGACACAGCATGCCGCGATGACAACTGGAATGCTGTCCTCATCCAAGTCCAGCCTCCCATACAACCAGCGCTAGCACCCCTTTAAGGCAACGCCACAGTAATTCTGCACTTACCCAACCTATAATTGAATTGCTCCTTGCTGGGATCCAAGTTAACAGTGTACGGCTTCATGAGCCATGGCATGAGTGGGTAGGCTGGGTCTCCTAGGATCACTATGGGCATCTCCACATCCCCAACAGTCATTTTCTCATCCGGGAAGAAGGTCCTTGCTTCCAACTTCCACTATAGCCCCGTGTTCGTGAAAATACGGGCATCATGCATCTTTCCCAACCACCCAGCATTGATATCTGTGAAACGCCCCCTGTGATCCACAAGGGCCTGCAGCACCATGGAGAAGCAGACCTTCCTATTTAAACACTCAGTTGCAAGATGGTCCGGAGCCAAAATAGGGATGTGTGTGCCGTCTATTGCCCCTCCACAATTCAGGAATCCCATGGCTACAAATCCGTCCACAATCTCATGCACATTGCCCAATGTCACTGTCCTCCGGAGCAGAACATGATTGATGGCTCGGCACACTTGTGTCAGTGCTAGCCCAACGGTGGACCTGCCGACTCCAAAGTGATTTGCGACTGACTGGTAGCAGTCAGGAGTTGCCATCTTCCACACAGCAATTGCAACGCAATTCTTCATGGTGAGGGCAGCTCTCATTTTGGTGTCCTTGCATTGCAGGGCAGGGGCAAGCTTCTCACACAGTTCCATGAAGGTGGCTTCACGCACTCGAAAGTTCTGTAGCCACTGCTCATCATCCCACACCTGCATAACAATGCGGTCCCATCACTCAGTGCTTGTCTCTCGTGACCAAAACAGGCAGTGCACCATGTGCAGATGCTCTGTGAAAGAGCTCAGTAATGCGGTGCTGTTGTTCTGCATGGCATTCAGCAGCCCTGGGTCCTCCGATTCCTGGTCTGATTCGGAGCTCAGTGCATACTGTGTGACCAGCCGAGATGTATTCATTATGCTAACGGCGACAGTGGAGATCACAGCTGGATCCATGTTGTTGCAATTGGGAGTGCCGGGAAGGAATGCAGTAGTGTTGAAAATGGGCGTGAGTTGCTATTAGCAATGACAGCAAACAGCAAGGGAACACAATGCACCATGGGAAACAAAGAATTTACCCGTGGTGTTCAGCGCTCATCTCCTTCTACTCAGGATTCTTAGCGGTGAATCACGACGAATGGAACTGTGGGATAGGTGCCCACAATTCAATGCAGTATACTGTGAAATTGATAAGAAGAGTGTGGACACTCCGTTTGTTACAAGGAGCGCCGTGTGTACGCGATCCAGTGCAATAAAACCACGTGACTTTTGCAGAGCAACAGGATTCTTGCGCAACAATTCTGTAGTGTGTACGTGGCCTAAGAAAAAGGCATTGGAATGAGGCAGGATGCCTAGTAGGAAAATTTTAGAAATTGACAACTTAAGAGGAAGCCTGGGGCTAAAGCTTATCTTCATTTTCTTAAGTTAAATAACAGAGATAAAACCCAAGTAGAAAAAAGGGAAGAGGGGAGTTGTGTGTTGTATAGCACTGTGTGTATTGAGAACAGCATGAGAACTCTGCCCATTTACATTAACATTTAAAGACAAAAGAACAAATCCCAAGGGCTTTACTCTGTTTTAACTCATTGCTCCTTTGGAAGCCCAGGGATGTTTCCCTGCACAAGGAATCAAGTAAAAACTAAATAGGGGCTTCAGGTCTTGGCCCATAATATCTAACTGTCAAATCTTTGTAATTTTACACTTACAAAGGGAAAGAGCTACAACTTGAAACAAAATTAAAATATCTACCTTTACAAACATGGATGACAGTGGCCTTCCACTGCCTCTGGAGCTGGACCGGGAAACATTTTTTGCTGAACTCATCTCCTTCTCGCACCTTGCAATTTCCTTCTTGAGTTTCTCTCTTCGTTGCTGGTCTGCAACTTAGAAAAGAAAGAACAAAATAAAATTAGTGGGATTTAGAAGGAATGTTACTGAGTCCTTCACTCTAAATGCATTACCTCGTGCAGGCTTCCATTCAGTCAGAAAAGTAAAACACCATGATGTGTTCCAGTTTGAATATACTGTAATTCTGAAAAATAACTCCTGCTATTATAACAGCATATTAAGAATTATGCTGTGACTTAAAAAGGAGGACTTAGCTTCATCTAGGGTTAGAATTCTTAAATTTTACAACTAAAACAAAATTGCACTGGAATTGGAGGGCCAAATTCAGTGACAAGAGAGTCTACTAGAAAAGCCGTAAGTCTGTTCCCATACATACAGGACTAAAAACCCTTCTGATTTGAGTCCTTCTGAACACAGTATTGAAATTTTTGGTGAAAAGCAACAACATTTGTAAATGTTAAATCTTGAGGAAAATATTATGTAAAAAAGGAATGGTAGGACCCAAAAAATTCAGGGTCAAATTCTGGAAAGAAGCAGAAAAGTCCCCAAAAGAGGTATACTAATAACATTGCAAAAACAGCAAATTACGTGACAGGAACATGAATAGTCAGGGCTGTGTGGAATGGTCATTGGTAGATCAGGAGGGAAGAATCATATAAGCTACTGATCCTTGGTTCAAGACTGCATCCCAAGTGCCTCTGTAGAGCAGAAGGCTGGCAAAATGTTTATTCTATCAAGACTTTTTGGGGGGTAAGGAGCCAAAACAAGGGCAGACCATTCCTGTCTTACATTTCCACTGCGGAGCACAGTTTTTCTTGCAATCACCCATGGCCATGACATGCCACAACATAGCCTTTTGTTCTTAATGTTACAAAGCTTTTCATGTGCATTCTAGGAGCACTGCAGGATACCATGAACACTGAAAGTCCATGTGATTCACAAAGCTGCATGCCCCAATTGAGAAACTGAACCAAAAACACCAACATCCTCATTTCCAAATGTGAATAAAGAGGCCCTACAGAAGATGCAGATACTTGTAAAATGTATGCAGATAGAACCCAATGTTACCCTCAGTCACATGGGCACAACTCTCGCTGTCTTCATTTCAGCTCAGTGCATTTCTCTACTACATGAAGCAACCCAGAAGGCAGCCATTAATCCAATTTCTCCTTTATCTATCCCATATTGAATTTAGCTCATACTCTGCTAGGCCCCAATCCTATAGAGACTTTACACATGTGAGTAATCTTGTGAATTTCATGAGAGCAACACGTTAGTGATGTTCTCAACTTTTGATGAAGAACCACAGGAATCTGAGAGCCAAAACTCAGGTCTTATAGAGTACTTCATTCACCTTTGAAATGTATTAATCCTACAGATGGGTTGCTAATGACTTGGAATAATAAATAAGAATTGGTTTTATTAAACATTTCAGTCCTCCTCAAAGTCAGCACTGGTGCTTTCAGATGTAATGTTCTTGTCCTTATTCCTTAGGCAAATGCCTTTTGTGTTGTTTTTTTTTAATTTGTACAGTTGACATGGAAGATGCAAAGCAATTGCTTTTACAGCTGCTAATTGCTGCAGCTAATTCTGTTAAAGTGCTGTTGACCTTTATTAGTGAAAATCCATTCTGTGAAGAATGTAAGCAGCTTGATGCTAAATACAGTACCTTAGAATTAAAACCATGGTTTGTAATAGATGTAAGATTACATATACTGTATCATTAAATTAATTAAAAATCTATGTTCATCTTGCTATACTAAATTCTCATTATGTGGCTACTCCAATTTACTGTAGCTGCAGATTACATTGGTCCTAACTCACAGGAGGAGCACATGAAATATAGCTAAAGGTCTTAAGAATCCAATACAATAGAAGCAGATAGCCTTTGTGTACATGATTAAAATAATCACCCACACTATGCTAATATAGGCAGTCTCTTGGAGGCTGTAAAACTGCATTCTTTGCCTGCTGCTCAGATACTACGGAGATGAACATTGTACAAATGCCTAGAGAGAGGGAGACAGAATGACATGATACTATCAACTGCAAATGCAGAGAGAACAAATCAGTTCTCCAAGGAGTTTAAACCTCCCTATCTAAGTTCAATCAAATACAGCTCAGAGCAAAATCTACTTCCCTCTCCAGCACAAGCCCAAGACTAAGGCCCCAGGAATATTTTATATCGATTTTTCTTCTGTGTCCATATGATACACATTGGTCTTGATGCTGCTTGTGTGTTCTTATTCCCTTACTCACAATGCTCAGGAGAGGACTAGGTATGTCTGAGAAGACATGGGTTTCAGCAGTTCCCAACCTTTTCCTTAATGTGGACTAATATATCACCATTGAAAGCTTTTGCGGACCACCATGTAAGCAAGCTATTTTAAACATTTTTAATATAGCCTGTGGCTGACGGGAGTCAAACTGGTATATCAAGGGATACTAAAAACACAGCTATTTCTAATAATTTATTATGTTTACTCACAAACATATTGCACTTGTTGCAGTACATTTACCTGCAATAGTCCTACCAGTGGGAAAAAGATAAATCTTACCTAATGAGAAAGGATTATATTATTATTACATTATCTTTTTTTTTCCTCACGGACCACCTGCAATACTCTCATGGACCACAGGCTGGGAACCACTGTAAGCTAAATCTTCATCACATTAATGAGATTCTTACCCGCACACTCCTCACTGTTGACACCAGAGAAGAGAATTGAGGCAACTGTGCTACAGTGTCAGCATTATCTGATTGTCTAATTCATCATTTTTATCTTGCATTTATATGCTGTAGTAGGAGATACTACTCTGGCATCCCCCTGAGGAGGTGCTGCTCCAATCTCAGCACCCAGGGCACAGTCCTTTGCCTGTGCTGTCCATGGCACCTACCCCTTAAAATAGTCCAAACACAGTCAATATGCTTCCAAAGCCCACAAAGGGCAGAGTCCTGGGCCTTTGCGAAGACAAAGAAAAAAGAACCATCTTCTCTCCTCTCTAAGAGGGCTTGGGGGCCAAGGATCTCAAACCATTTCCTGAGTCAGCAACCCCAGGGGGCAGGGTGCTCTAAGTTGCAGTCCTGCTCCTTCAGAATGTCATGTAGGACTAAGCAGGGATCTTCCTTTTTAACGTCCTGCCCATCTCCAGCCTTGACAAACTTCACAGGTATGCTGGATTGGGACAGACTGTGCATAGAGGAGCTCTGTAACCCTATTCTGATTGGAGTAGGGATCTACCTCATCACAGCTGCAAAATATTATATCGGAGCAGTAAAAGATTGTATTCACTAAGGGTAACTCAGTTAATTAAAATAAATGGTCAGACTCTGGGGAAGGGAAGGGGAAGGGATCAAAGGAAGTGGCCAAAAGTATCTCTGGCTATTCCCAGCTGTCAGAATGATCCCTTGTGGCTATAGGCATCTAGATACAAAGTTGTGGGTACTGTAAAGCCTTTCCCCCACTCCACCAACTGCACAGGTAGTGCTGCTCAGCAAATCTAGAGAATCTGGTCCAAAAGGTAGGTGGGGGAACATGCCATTGGAGAAATATGCTAGCTAGAATGGTGGAAAACTTGACCCACTTACAAATCCTGATTGTTGTTATGCTACAGCACCATCAGGCTAGCTTTTCCAGTGAAAAGCCAGCAAACCCAGCCATCAAGGAATTTCTCCAGTTTAGAAAGAATCTAGGGGGCAGTAGGTTGCTGGATGCAAGTTAGGATAGCCCTAAGGCAACCTCTCAATGGCCCCAGACTAAGGGAAACAAAAGAATAACAAGTTCCAGAGGGGCAGCTCTGTCAGTCTAGTTCAGCAAAACAAACAAGATCTCTGGTGGCACTTTTAAAGACTAAAGAATAACAGAGCAGCTTTCCCTTCATCTCTTGGGTCCTAAACCAAGCAAGTGAGAATCAGGTCTGGACACTCCATTCTTTAATTTACAAGTTTACCCAGAGAATAAGTAATATCTAAATAAAGGGCCTGATCCTATAAGGCACTGAGCACTCATAGCTCCCACCACAATCAATTGGTGTTCAAGACACTCCCCACCATCAGCATGACCAACCTGATTTCCTTCTATGATGAGATGACTGGATTTGTGGATGCAGGAAGTGCCGTTGATGTAGTATACCTCGACTTTAGCAAGGCTTTTGATGCGGTTTCCCACAGCATTCTCGTCGGCAAGTTAAGGAAGTATGGGTTGGACGAGTGCCATAAGGTGGATAGAAAACTGGCTAGATCAATGGGCTCAGCGGGTAGGCATCAATGGCTCGATGTCTAGTTGGCAACCGGTAACGAGTGGAGTGCCCCAGGGGTCGGTCCTGGGGCCGGTTCTGTTCAACATCTTCATTAATGATCTTGATGATGGGATAGACTGCATGCTTAGTAAGTTCGCGGATGACACTAAGCTGGGGGAAAGGGTAGATACTCTGGAGGGCAGGGACAGGATCCAGGGAGGCTTGGACAAATTGGAACACTGGGCCGAAAGAAACCTCATGAGGTTCAACAAAGACAAGTGCAAAGTCCTGCACTTAGGATGGAAAAATCCCATGCACTGCTACAGGCTGGGGACCAATCGGCTAAGTAGCAGCGCTGTAGAAAAGGACCTGGGGGTTATGGTGGACGGGAAGATGAATATGAGCCAACAGTATGCCCTTGTTGCCAAAAAGGCCAATGGCATATTAGGCTGCATCAGTAGGAGTATTGCCAGCAGATTGAGGGATGTGATAATTCCCCTCTTTTCGACACTGGTCAGGCCACATCTGGAGTACTGTGTCCAGTTTTGGGCTCCCCACTACAGAAAGGATGTGGACAAATTAGAAAGAGTCCAGCGGAGGGCAACAAAAATGATTAGGGGGCTGGGGCACATGACTTATGAGGAGAGACTGAAAGAACTAGGCTTATTTAGTCTACAGAAGAGAAGACTGAGGGGAGATTTGATAGCAACCTTCAACTACTTGAAAGGGTGCTCCAAAGAGGAGGGAGCTAGGCTGTTCTCGATGGTAACAGAGGACAGAACAAGGAGCAATGGTTTCAAATAACAGCTGGGGAGGTCGAGGTTGGATATTAGGAAAAACTTTCTCACTAGGAGGGTGGTGAAGCATTGGAATGGGTTACCTAGGGAGGAGGTAGAATCTCCATCTTTGGAGATTTTTAAGGCCAGGTTAGACAAAACCCTGGCTGGGGTGATTTAGTGGGAGTGGTCCTGCTTTTTAGCAGGGGGTTGGACTGGATGACCTCATGAGGTCCCTTCCATCCCTATTATTCTATGATTGTATGACATGATAAGGCACCAAGACATGAGTTGATGGGTGCAGCTATGACTATGTTAATCATAGCAAGAGAGAGACAAGCGTTTGGAAGGAAATGTAAGAAGAGAATCTTTACCAGTTAATTGGACACACACAGATAAGCCTCCTCACTTCCTTCTGTCCTAGAAATAGTACAGGTCAAATTAATCCCTGTTGTAACCTCAACTAATTTCAGGGGGGTTACTCCAGGGATGAATTTGTGTCTGTGTCTTTGTTACTGTGCCATGGACTGAATGTCCATCACTGTCAGCAGAATAATTCAATCAAAAAGAGATGCATCTTTTAACAGATTTAGTAGGAATGTTTTAGAGATGAACTATAAATAGCCTTAACTGCACAGAGACTCCCCAAACTAAAGATCAAAACTGTACACTCAAAAATGTCAAAATGTCAAATGTCTAAATCCACTTGTCTACATGCAAAAAAATATTACTGATCATTTCATGCCCTCCTAAAACAAACAAACAAAAAAAGGTTAATACATGAATATAAAATGACTCCCTTAGATTTAAATTGCAAGTTCTCCGAATCTTAAGGAAACCTACTGATCAATGAGTCTCAACAATTATTCTGCTCACAGACAATGTCAGGCTTAGTTGTAGTGAGAAAATGCATTATATTACAAACAAGGCTCTGACAGATAAAGACACGGTCTGTAAGAATAAGTACCATAATTTATTCCACCCACTGTTCTATTAATTCTGCAGGCAATAAAAAGTGGTGTATATGGCTTCAAGAGTTTTTAAAGGGTGTATTGTACACTAACCTCCTCCTGCCCCACTACCTTTTAAAAAGGATATTGAGCTCTCTATGAAATTCTGACTAATATAATTTAGAAACTACACTATTAACTAAGCAAACCACTATTACACAACGTTCAGAGGATTCCAAACAAATTTCTGTTCATTATAATTTTATTTCTATGCAGTTATTACTCCCTCTACAGGCTTGATTCTACAGTATTCCCATAAACCCAGCACTTCATGCAGTCTCTAGAAATGTTGCTAGAATTACAAAACATTGCTTGGCTGACTGAAAAGGAGATGATAAAACTTGGAAGGAATTCAAAAATCTCTCAGACATATCATGCTTCTAAGGAATTTGGAAGTCCAGTGCTTCTAATGACAGGATGAGTTTGCAATTACTTAATACAAATGGTTGTCCTTTGCACTGAATTTCAGATCTCTACATTCACTGTTTATCACAGCTAGATACAATTTGCAGTATTAATTCTTGAATTGATTTTTTAAATTTAAACAAACTATTTCAGACACTGAAATATTATTGAGCTTAGCCCAGGGCAGTGCATGCCCCAGAGTATAATTTAACACTGACTAATGAGGCACGTTTCCACGAGAACCAATGATTTATCTGCCAACTCAATTCGGGGCATTATTTTTCATATAAATTCCCCTAGACAAAGGGCATGCAAAGAAGTCACACTATGTATCTTTTAAAGTAGAGATGCCATCCTCAGTTTTGATGAGCTGGAAGTGGCCATGATTTGTAACATTCAGCCCATCATAGGATGAAACTAGTTCTGTAAACAAGTGCTGCCTTTCATAACACCTTTCTCTGCATAGCTCTGTCTCAACAAAATAATAATAATAGCAAAAGTCCCAATCACTCCACAATTCAACTATCTAGGGTGAAACCCCGACCTCAATGAAGTCGATAGGAATTTTGAAATGAATTGTAAAAGGGCCATGATTTCACCCCTGGAATGTTCACTTTTTATTAAAAGACAACATGAAGTTATGGTTTTAATAATTTTAGGACCCGATTCTATCAGCCATAAATTCAGGTGGCAGAATCTGGCTATAACTAAAAGGTGGAAGTTAAACCCCTGCACAGCTGAGAGTAACCAGACTAAAAATCACAGCTTCATCATTAGTGCAGTCCAATGGAAAACAGAAAATGTAGCCTCACTTCTCCAGTGTAATGTGGCTATTTTGTGCTCCTCACAAATCCCAGTAGGGCCTTGAAACTAGTTTCTTTACTCTGGAGCTGAAGGATCCTAAAATTAAGTAGAATTACCATACTGATTCCCCAAACCACCCCCTCTTCCAGATGTCCATGCAAGGAGTATCCGCTTGGAAAAGAGGTGTGTCATCCTCTTGTCCATGAGATCCTCAGCTGCTGGAATGTCCACAGGGGGCCGTTGGCTACTGGTGTAGATTGGCAGAGTCTCAAGCTTTATGCTGAAGGACAGGAGAAGACTGGACTGGCACACACTCTTCAAAACTTGCACAAAGTACTCCCAGGCCAGAGTATCAACAGAATTTGGTAATACAGTACTTCATCTACAATAATGCTAGTGATCATTTTCACTTTAATAAATCAAAAAAAGGAAAATGAATACCTAACTTAGCAAATTTAAAAGGAGAAATGCACTTAGGAAGAACAATATATTTCTAAGGGGTCGGATCCTGGGGTCCATACGCAGCTTTTATTTGGAACTAGTTTATTACTAGGTCTTTTTACTAGGCAAACTCATATTTACAGCTGCTGTGTAACCGGCTACATCTTCTGTGGGTTACAAGTTCCAATGACCCATAGTCCACAACTTCTTAAAAGCCCCCTCTGTGGCAGGAGACCACACAGAGCACAGGTCCCCAGTGAACAAAGGGAAGAAAGCATAGCTCCTTGGAATGCAAAAGCACACACCCTCTATGCATGTTTCCCACATCCTGCTCCATTATCCCACATGGGCAGCATGAGTGCAACATCTTTCCTTGTTTATTTAGCTTTCCACTCCCACAAAGGGCAAAAATGCACCTGCACTTCTCCCTCAAAATAATCAAGTCATCTTATCAGTTTCCTAATTTCCCACTGTTTTACAAAATAATACAGCTATTTTTAAAACAATGTCTGATTTCTGTGCACACTTACCCACTGTGTATGCAAAAGTGCACAGTTTATCTGCATAATTCAAGTGATCTTTTAGGAAAAGATATGTATATTATAGTTGGAACAAACAACAGTGATAAATAAGATTGTGCAAGTGTCTCTCTTTAAAGACAGTATTTCACTTACTTTGAACTTTTACCTTTTAAAATAAAATTTTGAGCCTGATCTCAGTTGAAGGGTAGGTTTTTTGTTTTTTTTTTTAAAGAAAAGTTTGAGAAAACGGGTTTGGTTATTTTTTAGTATAATAGTGAAAAATACACACAGATCTTAACAGCTCTAATGAGTCATTATGCAGTAACAGAACTTTGAAACTTGGCAGTTATAGTAAATAAATTAAATGTCACCCCCACGCATTCATACATTCTCATTGTTCTGTTGACACTATATGTGTATGAAAGAAAACTCCATTTCATTAAAAAATGCATGTGTCTGGAATGAGATAGGGCCCTTATTGCATAGATTCTTAGAAAGTTTGAATGAAACGAGACAAGACTCTTACAGTGACTGTGCAGATTCTGTAAGCTTCCTGCACAGCAGCAAAACACAGACAAGTTTGATTTTCCCAGATATCACAGAAATGTTACGTTTTTCACAACACAAAGATAGTTAGTGATAATACACAAAATGTATGTGTTCCCTTGTGTTCCCTGCCTAGATCCAGAAAAGGAAATATATCAGTTATATTGTATCATTATTAGTTTCTCCCCCCTAAAAATTGATATGTTTAATCACCTCTAAAACATATAAATTCCAGGTTCGTACTTCATATTCATGCATTATGTGTGCCAGATTTCTGGTGGGCAATTTCTCAGAAGGAATATTTTTCTAATAGGAGATCTACATTCTCAGTGGTGAGGTTCAAGCTGTACGATCAGTGTGCTCTGTGGAAAAACCACCAAACACATGTGTTGAAAAAGTTATTATTGGAATCCAAGCATGTGTAGCAGCACCTGTCTTATTTGGCAGGGCTTCTGTCAAGTTTTCTGGCACAAATTTTACAATCATAAGACTTCTAATAGCCACTGGTATCAATCAACATGCTTAGGGTAATTCTGCACATAAAAGTTTCACATTTCAAGAAGTTTCACATTTAACCACTATTTTAAGTCAATAAGGCTGATCTAATACGCATGTGCATGCTCGCTGCTGGCTCAATGGCATGGCAGCTTGCCTGCTTTGCTGCCAGCTAGGGAGGCGGGGAAAGAATTGTGGAAACTAAATACACTTTAAGAGCAGACACATTCAGTTGTTCAGAGAAAATGCCAGCTCCAGTATCATGTTAGTGCTTAAGAACCAAAGACTGATCAACAGCAACAGTCCCAAAGGGAACTACTCACCTGCTATTTTAGCAGTGCAAGCCGCACAATTTTCAGGGGAAATTTGCAGCACGATGTGCAAGAATTCTGCTTTGGAAATCTTTTAATGTGAACAGAAGCCATGCTGATACATCTCAGCACTTCATCCTGAAAATGTGCCCTCAACAGTAACAAAAATGATTAGGGGGCTGGGGCACATGACTTACAAGGAGAGACTGAAGGCACTAGGCTTATTTAGTCTGCAGAAGAGAAGACTGAGGGGTGATTTGATAGCAACCTTCAACTACTTGAAGGGGTGCTCCAAAGAGGAGGGAGCTAGGCTGTTCTCACTGATGACAGAGGGCAGAACAAGGAGCAATGGTTTCCAGCTATGGCTGGGGAAGTCTAGGTTGGATATTAGGAAAAACTTTCTCACTAGGAGGGTGGTGAAGCATTGGAATGGGCTACCTAGAGAGGTGGTGGAATCTCCATCTTTGGAAACTTTTAAGGCCCGGTTAGACAAAACCCTGGCTGGGATGATTTAATGGGAGTATCCTGCTTTTAGCAGGGGGTTGGACTAGATAACCTCATGAGGTCCCTTCCAGCCCTAATATTCTATGAAAATATGCTTTGAGAAGCAATGAGGGGGGGAAAGGACTTCAAAGCAGAATGGTAAGAAAATTCAGCATCTGAAAAAGTAATTGCGGGTACTTTACAAAGACTCTCTGAAGGTGTTGTAAATACCAGATTATGGTAGCACAGGTAAAATATTTTCACAGTTAAGAAGTAAAAATTAGTAAGATGTGAAATATAGAAGGGAAAACAGCAAGTTCATTTCACCAGAGGCAATATATTATCTACTTTATGTCCTATGGCTCACATGAAAAGGACAACTGATATGAGATTATTTTTAAATGATCTTTTTCAAGTGTTCTTTTCCGTATACTTCTAGCAATCTCAGTGCTTGTGGTGTTGGTTGCTATGACACTACCACTATTTTATATGGGATGGGAAGAAAAGTTTTCTTTTCTATATCTGGCACTTGTTCAGTCCTGTGGCTCAAGAATGGAATTGAAGATAATACCTAGCACAGAGTTTGCAATAGCCAATTTTGCTAACACTGCACCAGTAGTGCAGTGTATCTACAATCCTTTCTGAGCAATGTAGAAATCAAAGATTGTAAAGCATGGCCCTTTGATTTCAGACCCTGTATCAGAGCTGAGTCATGTACAGCCAGATCTAGTAATAAGAATCAGATTCCTCAGTCATGAGACAGAAGGCGAGAGTTGGCTGGGGCAGCATAGCAGTGGGTCAGAGGCAGGACACAAACAGGAGGTCAGGAACCACGAGTTAAATGGCAGGAGTCAAGCTGGGTTGGGATGCCAGGAAATAAATCTGCAAGAGCTGGAAGCACAAGACACACAGTCCAGGGAAGAGTGAATTGTTTGGACTATTTCCTGTTGCTGGCTTAACGAAATCCAGTGAGCCAACCCAGTTACTCTGGAACTCCACCAATCAGATCACACGGGCGAAGCCAAACACTGAAGTTGTGTTTAGTGGGTCCCAGGTGAGCTGTTGTCAGCAGGGTGCCAGAGGGAGTGTTGGAGCATGGCTGCTCCCATGGACCCTGAGTGCCGGAAGTAAACATAACTACTTCTATGAATAATTGTTCATAGTAAGATAGTAAGTAGGAATAGTAAGGATTCTAGTAAGAGTAGTAATAGTAAGGATTCATAGCAGTAATAGTATTCATAGTAGTAGTAATAGTAAGGATTCATAGTAATAGTAAGGATTCTATAACTGGCCCAACATCAAAAGAATCTGCGGTTGAGGAAGAGTAGAACCACATCAGTTTAAACTCTTAAAGACTGGCAAGAGTACTGTTTTAGTAAACAGAACAGTAAATGGAAAGTATCTCGGTGTTACAATGAATTGCAGTTTGACATTCCGACATCATGAGAACAGCAGAGATAAGGCTTGTATTGGGCTTATTAGGAAACTGGCTGGAACATCAAGGGCTATGTCTACATTGGCAAGTTAGTTTGAATTAAGGAAGCTTAATTCGAACTAACTAAAGCCATGGCTACACTAGGCTTTCATTAGTTCGAATTAAGGGCTTCCTTAATTCGAACTAATACATTTGAATATGCTAATTGCTTAGTTCGAACTAACTGGCCCATTGAACTCAATGCAATTCGCTCATTCGAATGAATGGCACTTGCTTAGTTCGAACTAAATTTTGCTGGTTCGAATTAAGTTAATTTGAACTAACTAAAATTAGTTCGAATTAGTTAGTTCAAATTAACTAATTCAAACTAACTTTAGTAAGTGTAGACATAGCCAAGGGCTCCAGTCCATGGACCTTCGAACCGCAAGAATTGCCTTTGTACATTCTGTGGATGAATACTGCGAGCCAGAGTGGTTTCACAATAGTCACATTAAAATCCTTGAAATTCAACTCAATAATACCATGTGCATAGTATCAGGAATGCTGAAATCAATCCCAGTCAACTGGCTCCTGGTCCTATCATGCATCCAATCTCCACAGATTAGAATAGCTGCCCAAACACCTTGCTTTCTTAACCATGTCAATGCAAATATGAGGATCCTGTTGCATGATGACCTGAAGACAAGATTAAAATCCCACAATGCTCTAGCATCAAGACTGATGCTGAGGTTCAATGGAGAGCCATATGGAGTATTTCGACTGCTCAAAACAAACAGCTTGTCTATGACCCTGCCGAAGAACCAGTGGGTTTTCATTATGTTAGAAAGACTGGGTGCAGATTGAATCACATCAGGACATCTTATGGGTGATGTGGACAAACCCTCTTTAGAAGGAAAATACCTATATGTGACTACGGTCATCAGTCACAAACAATGGAGCCCGATATATCAGAGTGCCTCCTTTCGTCCGGGGCCTGTCACTCACCAGCTCACTGCTGTGGAAGTGTGCTAGCTATCAAATCTAGATGTAAATTTTAATTGTTGCTACCTATTCAAGCCATATGAAAGAAGAAGAATGGAAAAAGTTTGTGTTTAATGGCTAGCAAAATTAACAAAAAAGACACAGTGGAGTAGAAAGCAGTCAAGCTTCTCCTATATTATGATATCAAATGATAGCTGGGAATAAATACTGCATTCTATCTAGATAATTAAAGTGGAGTCACTGGAGAGGAAATAAGAGCCTCACAAGCCTCAACACTGGCTGCTATGGAGACCATCTTCTGAAATGCTAATGGAATAAGCAACCCAGCTACAACCTCTGGCCCTGATCCTGTGAGGTACCGAGAGTAGAGGCACAGAGAGACTCCACTCCTCATAGGAAATATACAGCATCCTGATGGGATTGCTCCTTCTAATACAAGCGTACTAAGTGAATAGCGGCACAAAATGCTATAATTTATCATGAAAATATATGAGCATGGGTTGATTTTTTTATAAAAGATATCAGATATACTACTGACCAGGACAATGACAGTGACTGTGAAATGCTCAGGTAGATCAGAAAGACGACTAAAACAGAAAACTCAGTAATAACCAGAGACTTGAACTATCCCCATATTGGCTGGATACATGTCACCTCAGAATGGGATTCAGAGATAAAATTTCTAGACACCATTAATAACTGCTTCTTGGAGCAGTTAGTTATGGAACCCACAAGAAAAGGCAACTCTTGATTTAGTCCTAAATGGCACACGGGATCTGGTCCAAGAGGTGAATATATCGGAACCACTCAGTGATAACTACCATAATTTAATTAAATTTAACATCCTTGTAGGAGGAAAAATACCAAAGAAACACACAACAGTAGTATTTAACTTCAAAAAGGGGAGCTACACATGGAGAAGGATGCTAGTAAAATGGAAATTAGAAGGTACAGTCAGAAGAGTGAAATACCTGCAAGCTGAAATGTCTTACAAACAGAGACTTAGGCTGAGTACATACCCCCAAATACAAACAAAACAAAACAATAAAAGAACCAAAAAGTGCCACCACAGCTAAACTACACAGTAAAGAGGTGGTGGAAGAAAAATAAAATATATCCCTTAAAATCTGGAAGTGAAATACAATTGAGGAAAATAGAAAGGAACATAAATTCTGACAAGCCAAGTATAAATGTATATTTAGGCAGTCCAAACAAAAAAACATAGAGCTACTAGCAAAAGACACAAAAACTAACAGCAATTTTTAAAAAAAATATTTAAGAAGCAGGTAATCTGCCAAACAATCAACGGGTCCACTGGACAATCAAGGAGCTAAAGGAGCTCACAAGGAAAATATGGCCATTGCAGAGAAGCTAAATTAATTCTTGGCATTTCTCTTCATTGCGGAAGATTACTATACCTGAGCCCATTCTTTTTAAGTGATGGATCTAAGAAACTGTGACAGATTGAGGTTTCAGAAGAAGAGGTTCTGGAACAAACTGATAAACTAAATAGTAACAAGTCACCAGTACCAGACCGTATTCACCCGAGCTCTAAAGCAACTCAAATATGAAATTACAGATTTACTAACTGTGACATGTAACCTATCACTTAAAATCAGATTCTGTACCTAATGACTGGAGGATAGCTAATGTAATGACAGATTTTTAAAAAAGGCTCCAGAGGTAATCCCAGCAATGACAGGCCAGTAAACCTAATTTCAGTATTAAGCAAATTGGTTGAAACTCTTGTAAAGAACAGAATGATCAGAGACAATATGTTGGGGAAGAGTCAACACAGCTTTTGTAAAGGGACACCGTGCCTCACTAATCTACTAGAATTCTTTGAGGGTGTCAACAAACATGTGGACAAAGATGATTCAATGGATATAGTGTACTTGGACTTTCAGAAAGCCTTTGACAAGGTCCCACACGAAAGGCTCTTAAGCAAAGTAGCCAATCATGGAATGGTCCTCTCGTGGATCAGTAAGTGGTTAAAAGACTTGAAGCAAATAGTAGCAATAAATAGCCAACTTTCAAAATGGAAAGAGGTAAATAGTCAGGTTTCCCCAGGGTCTCCATAGAGACAAGTGCTGTTCAACATATTGTGAGACAGCAGAGCCGGAGGGAAGCAGGAGGGTCTTAGAAGGGAGATATATAAGCACCAGAATGATCCGGGCCTTGTTCCCTGAAGATAGAGCAGGGGTTACTTCCAGGTAATTAGAAGACCTGAGACCAATTAAGGCCCAGTTAGAGTTCTGATAAAAACCTTTGCTCCAAAGAAAGGGGGCTGGAGAGTAAGGAGAGCTAACAGCAGTGTGTAAGGAGTGTTGGAGACAAGCAGAGGAATCAGAACAGGGCTACAAGAAAGATAAAAGAGAACAAAGAGGGGGAAATATCCCAGAGGAGAGAAGCACAGCTGTTAAAGCACAGTGTCAGCACTGCATAGCAGCTACTCATAGGACCCCCGAGCTGGGGCTCGGATTAGAGGGTGGGTCTAGGCCCCTATCCCCCTCCTGCTCCACTTTGCCGATAGAGGCACCAACTGCCCAGAGACAGGGGCAACAGGGCTTGCCCTGACTCCCACAGGGGAGCAAAGCACAGCACTCACCATAACAGAGTGGACAATTCACTACAATATTCATAAATGATCTGGAAAAAAAGGAAACAGTGATGTGGCGATGTTTGCAGACGATACAAAATTATTCAAGATAGCTTCAGTCCAAAGCTGACTGTGAAGAGTTAGAAAGGGAGAGCACAAAACTGGGTGACTAAGCAACAAAATGCCAGATGAAATCTAGTGTCGATAAATGCAAAGTAATGCTCACTGGAAAACATAATCCCATCTATACATACAAAAAAAGATGGGGTGTAAATTAGCTGTTACCACTTCAGAAAGAGATTTTGCCATCATCATGGCTAGGTCTATGCTCAGTGTACAGCAGCTGTCAAAAAAACCCAGTAATTTTAGGAGCCATTAGGAAAAGGGTAGATGAGACAGAAATAACATAATGTCACTTTATAAATCCATGGTATGCCCATACCTAAAACATTGCATGCAGTTCGGGTCACCCTATATCAAAAAATATACATTAGAATTGGAAAAAGTACAGTGAATGATTAGGGATATGGAATACCTTCCATAGAAAGAGAAATTAAAAAGAATGGGATTGTTCATTTTAGAAAGGAGACAACTAATGGGGGTGGGGGCGCATATGATAGAAGTATCATAATGATAAATGATGTGGTTGCGATAAATTAATGGGGTGGCGAAAGTGAATAAGGAAGTTTTATTTACCCCTTCATATAACACAAGAACCAGGGGTCACCCAATGAAATTAAATAGGCAGAAGATTTAAAAGAAACATAAGGAAGTACTTTTTCACACAATGAATAATCAACCTGTTTAACTCTTTGCCAGGGAATGCTGTGAAGGCCAAAAGTATAATTATGTTAAAAAAAAAAAAAAAAAAAAGAATTAGGTAAATTCATGGAGCAGGAGTCCCTCAATAACTATTAACAAAGACGGTCAAGGATGCAACTCCATGCTCTGGGTTTCCCTAAGCCTCTAAATGACAGAAGCTGGGACTGGAAGACAGGGGATGAATCACTCAATAATTGCTCTGTTCTGTTCATTCTCTCTGAAGCATCTGGCACCAGACACTGCTGGGAGACAGGTTACTGGTCTAGAGATGAATCACTGATCTGATCCACTATGGATCATTCTTATGTTCTTATGGTACACTCTTGCTTTCAGTCTTTCATTCAGAAACATCTCTGCACTCTCTGAAGACAGCAGATGGCGAATCCACAAACTGCTGTGGACCTTTCAGCTCTGCTTTGCTCCTTACTTAAATCAGAGTTTCTCAAACTTAGGTGGACTGGGGAACCCCTAAAATTATTTATTACTTTACATGAAAATGATCTTGAAAAAGCCAGTTTATACTGGCTAAAATGTCATAATATCTGTGTACTAAACATGCCTGAGAAACCTATTCAGGAAACCAAATTAAATACAATTCTACGAATAGAGCATGTGTTTATTTCTAAAAAATAGATACATAATGATTATGCACATAACTGAAAAATTATATTACTCACGTTTTAATGGGAATTTGGGGTCTGCATGTTTGAACAAAGTTCACCTATTTTTCGAGTAAGGTTCGTCAAAGAAAGTCTTATGGTGGAAGTTATCCCCAAGAGATTTCAATGCGGGTGGCAACAGCGGCAGGAAATTTAAAATGCCTCAGTCACAGCAAAGGAGCAAGGCAGCAGAGAATGCCGACATGTGTCTGGAAGCTTTGCTACAGCTGGGGCATTTTAAATCTCCCAGGCAAGCCTCAGCTCACCAGGTTGCTCCTTCCCCCTCCACTCAGTCTCTCACCCCTCCAACAGGGGAGGGGTCGAGTCAGTCACAGAACACCTTCCATGGAGCACCAGTGTTCCTTCTAACACCAGTTGAGAAACATTGGTCTAAATCATTCCTAAAACTCATTCCAATGGGAAACTGTAACAGCCCCAGTGAAACTGAGCTCTGCTGCCCAAAGGATATGTGAGCCTCCTGCACCGGTTCCATATATCTCTTCTCCCCACACCACACTGGTTTGGTTGTGTCTTGGACTAAGTACAGAAAGGGGGGATCGAGATCCTGTGTTGAGTAGAAAACACATTTCACGGCCTCCTTCCATCCACTACTTTAATATATCACTTATCCTCATCATCTTATCTTTTGTTGCTAATTACAATATAAGCATGGAATCAACTACAGAAATCATTAGTGAGTATCTTGACATGAACACAGAGGAGAAATATGTTTGTTAATTTAACACGCGGCTGAGGTCTAGCCTCTAACTGATACACTTCATTTAGCACCCTAAGTCAGGGGTTCTCAACCCCTTCACCTTTGTGACACAGCTGTGAGGGTTCTCAGCTATGTGCGACACACTGCTGCCGCTTCTCCTGCCCACGAAGTTTCTCCCTGGCACCAGGACTTTTAGCAGTGGGTCAAGCTGCAGTGCCCCACTGCTGAAGAAATTCTCCCTGGGAAGGGATTTTGGGCAGCGCAAGGCTTGACTGGCAGCCCCCACCACTGAGAAACAGAGTGGAGTGTGCAGCTCTTGCAGAGACCCACCATCGCTCCAGCTCTTAGGGTGCGTCTACACTGGTAAATTAAGTCGACTTAAGCTTGCTTAAGTCGACTTAATTTACCCTGCGTCTACACTACACTTTCCTTAAGTCAACTTAAGCAACTTGCTTAAATCGACTTAAGGAAAATAAAGTCGACTTAATGAAAATTAAGTCGACTTTATAAAACCTGTTTTTGAGTAGACCTAAGGCTTAAGTCGACTCCTAGAGTTGACTTAAGCCAGTGTAGCCGTGGGGTAGCCCTAAGTTGACTTAGGGCTACCCCAGGGCTACACCAATGCCCTCCCCGGCCCGGGGGGGGGGCACAGGGGGAGCCTGGCATGTCCCCCCACCTGGTAGGGCAGAGCCCTGCCCACCTTGCCCCTATGCCCTGCCAGGGTCCCTGTCCCCCTTTGCCCCATTATACCTAGGTACAATGGGGCAAAGGCTGAGCCCCCTGGCACTGGGCAAGGGGTGCCCCCTTCTCCTCCCGTGGACCTGCCCTAGGTCCCCCTAACCCCACAAAGTCAACCTAGAGCATCCAGTGTGGACGCTCTAGGTCGACTTTTCAAGTTCTCCTTTAAGTCGACTTTATTTTTAAGTGGGGACACACTAAGTCGACTTAAAGTCCACTTAGTTAAGTCCACTTAGTTAAAGTCGACTTAAACTTACAAGTGGAGACATAGCCTTAGAGGGCCAGCGGCCTGAAATCAACTTGCCGTCGCAGCTCTCCTCAGGCTTTCCTGCAACACACTTCTGTGTCACAACACAGTGGTTAGGAACCGCTGCTCTAAGCTGATGTCTTGAAAGTCTCTGCTTTTCAGCTTACACTGTTGTCACAATATCTTTTTCCTTTCTCTTATCACAAACAGTACAGAGCTTCAACTGACAATGACAATAACTACAGCTCAGCCTGGGTCGGTAATGACCTATGTTGTTACCACCCGAGGGCTGTATGATCATTTCTGTTCAATGATTTGGTTGGTTTCAGTCCAGTTCCTGGCAGACAGGTGTAGCCTTCCCAAAATCCCCTCCAGAACTGACACTAATAAACACTCTTGTTAAAAGTCTTCATAGGGTGGTTGAGTGCATATAGAAACAGCATTTATCTGCCACTCCACATGTGGTGCCTTAAGGTCAAAGTTGCAACACACTGGCAGGGAGGTGGAAGAAAGAATATTGCACTGCTCCTGCTTTTCCTGCATCCACCCTGGGAAAGAACACCACTTTCATCTTCAAGGTTGGCAGTAATCAGCTAGATGCATTTCTACTGCTTAACTCCCCACAGACTGTCACAAACAGGGGACTGAGAAGTATTACCAAATCGTGAAGATGTACATGTGCCTTACTGAGTAACTGTGATCTTTTATTATTCCCTTGTGCTTCCTCTCATTCATTTTCTGTTTATGAGCCTTGCCTGTGTTGTGAGGAATTCAGATTGTGTGTCACTGTGGGGTGTACTAAGATTTTTCTTAGGTCTGTGAGGCCCTTACTTCAAATTTGAATGTTGTATCATTAATAGTAAACAACATCCTAACTTTATAAAAGGCATTTTAAGAATTAACATCTCAGAGGAAATACTTACATTTGATGCTGGTTAACCTGCTTTTCGGAAGTGAACAGTCTACAGCTGCTGAAAATAATAATAAAACAAATAGAAGTGAGTTATGCAACATCCTGTTCTTAACATTTGCTTAGAACAAAATATAACCAAAGCGGCACTAAAGGAATATTTGTTTAATTAAAGGTTAATAGTTTATTTATGTTTTTCATTGTAGTCTCTGCTTATTGTGTATTCAGAGTCAGTGGGTTTGTTTTAATACATTCAATTAAATGTCAAGGAAAAAATCTTGATGCTAATTTTTACAGGAAACATGCATTTTAATGAAGAATCCCTATAAATAAAAAGTGTATCATACATTTGTATCTATGGAAAAGAAAGTTTAATTAAAGTGTGATTCTTCTGTAGCTATATCTCTAAAGACATTACTTCCCGGTGTAGTATGCTCAATACAAAGATATTTATTATGACTTAGGGTTTTAACAGATGACAAAGTCTGGATATTCCTGTCTTTAAAGCAGGCCCTAAGAATATGTGTAGAGATACACGGATAAGGAGCAACACAGGAATTATGACGCTGGAATATGCTAATTATGTATTCAATAACCGATCTCTAAAAATGGCCAGAAGGTGGAAAAATGTAATGAATCGGTATTGTGATAATATATCATAGGAGAGGAATTTCTTCAAACTTTAATTAGATCCTGATCCTATAAATACTTACATGCTTAACTTTAAGCATGTGACTAATCCTACTAATTTCAATGGAACCACCAAAGTACTTAAAGTTAAGTACGAGCATTAATATTTGCAGGATTGGGACCCCTGTGACCAGTTTATGCCATGAATCATGGAAATAGGCTATGAAATTTAAATCAAACAGTACACAAAAAACTATTGGCTTTTATAGTATTATGAAAACAAAATATTTAATAAATTCCCAGTGATCCTAGAGTCACTCCTCCAGATCCAACACTCCATACTCAATTATTTGACTTTAGAAAAAGTTAGGCATAGCTCTGTAACCTAATTTTTTTCACGTGATTCTTTAATGAAAGGTTGATTGTAAACACTGCATAAGGACAGCATCAGCATCTAAATGTCAGTAACATTCACTCTTTGGGCACTGTTTTGCATAATTAAGCAAAATGTACTAAGTTTTGCACTAAATTTATACAAAAAGAGGGTTAAATAATTGTTCTGTGTAATTTAAATGGAAAAGGCATTGCTTCAAGAGGTTGTAGTGACTAGTGTGAAATCTGAATTGCATTTTGGTGCAAAAAATATTTAAAATACAATACAATACAGAGATAGTTGGGAATTATCTTATCCAAACTGGAAAAAGAGATTAAAATGAAAAGGTTGCACATGTTAAGGGAACCTGTGAATCAGCCTGCATAAAATGTATGAGATCATGTCTTCAGATCATGTCTGAAGCAGGTTGCTTGAGATGTTCAAAATTAAAAACCCTTTGGACAAGGACATGCATTTCAGTAACTACGGAGGTTAGAATAGCGCAAACACTTTTATCCTATTGCCATATATAATTGTGAGAACCTGAACTCACAGGAGCAGATGAGAAGCAGCTAGAAACTTTTCATAATGCCATGTATTGTGATTACATGGATAGTGAAAATGAGTGCATATTAAAGCAATGTGATTGATGCGAGTGTATTTCTGTCAAATATGAATCAGGATAGGAGAACATCTTTGGAAGACGGCTGCAGCTGCAAGAATGAATGTCTTGGCAGAGATCCAAAGAAAAAGAAAAAGCTATAGTTGATCATCATCAACTTGCAGACTGAAAATATATTGGCACAGACAACCCTAAGAGTCTATACTCTCCCTCTCATCACAGTTTTAGAAAAATAAAATCATAAGTAAAGTGTACCCTGGAGCCACTGATTCCCCTTTCCGTGCTTCTTCTGTGCCCAGTAAAGCTAGTTATTTGCATTACCTTCTTATTCATACTCTGAATGAGTCTGAGTTTTAGTGATTATTAATAATTGAAGATTAGCAGAGTCATTGGCCTGGTTTCTTTTGACTATCATACCACAACACGCAAAAAAGGATGAGGCAAGAAAAAGGATAAAGTGCTGGATTCTTCGTTTATAGGTAGCCAATATAAAACTGCACTATTATGAAGAGGCAGCGGTTGACTAGCTTTCCATTCTAAGCCTGATTTTATCACAGCTACTCATGCAAACTAAACAATCTGCCACAGCCTTCTCATGTGTGCTCCCTCCTCATGAATTAAGAATTAAGGTGTGTGGACAACCTTTACTCTGAAGTTCCTAACATTTGCTTTGTGAAAATATTACTCTAAAGTTTGAATTTACTTCTCCGTAAAGAATAATGCACATTGAGATTGCTGTATGAGTAGCAAAGATTAATAATAGATCTGTGTTTACTGCCACGACTTTAGCCTAATGAAGATTTTTTTGTTTTTTTGATCTATGCATATTACTTAGCAACAGCAACTAAATGGCGTAAAATGAAAGGAAATCAAAGACAGATTTACGACAGACAGACTCAGCACTAAACATCCTGAAATCAAAGAAATAACTTTCTATCATCACCCCAACAAACAATAAAACAAGACGCTAATATGAGAAAAACCATCACGCATAAAATTACTGGATGACTATTAACATTTATTATTAGTGGGAAGCAGCTAAATTGATGCCAGCAAGGAACTGAACCAACAAAAACAAAGCTTTCTACAGCTCAGTTCTTGTTATAGATCTATTCCAATGCAACCCGAAGGAAAAAGCTAAAACTAGGTGTAGAAGTTTCATGTATGGACATTTTTACCTTTGGCCGAAAGGATTTTGTTATAATGAACAGCAAGGTGATCCCTGATCAGGTACTGGTTATTTAGTCTCCGGGAAGAATCGATGCAAAAAGCTATAAAATTAAACATATTTGAATGTTATAAAAATAGTAAAAATAAATAGTTATTGATTAATTACAGTTCAAACCCAAACACAGTTCCAAACCAGAGCTGCAAAGATGACTGGTGGTGTCACATAGTTGAGGCCACAGGAACCAGAGCATGGCCCTGCTCTTGTCTTTGTCCTGCCAACTTACCAGGTGACCTGCAGCAAGGGGATACTTGTCTTTCCTGACTAACAACTTCAGAATCATGGTAGTTTGGGAGCAGGCACTGAAGCTTTCATTCATCCCTTCGTTCTAGGAAACCATCTCTCCCTGCCACCTTTTCGCCTTTGTTGGTTTGCCTACAGCTCCAAATCTAGTGGCTAAGCACTCTCATTCCATCTTCTTCAAGATCATACTCCAGCTCTAAACAAATCAAACTGCAAGTCGGTGGTAAAAAAAAAAAAAAAAAAGTGCAGCAATGATCTCTCCCCTCTCTTTAAAACTGAATGGTGTAAATTTGACAGCCTCAAATCCTGGTATTCGCCCATCAATCCCATGTGCTTTGTTGTACCCACATTAATGGGCTGGGTTGGTAGCATGTTCTTAATTAAAATGCTGAGCTGATAAAGTCCCTATCTTTCTACCACATGCATCAAAACTCACTGAGATCAAGTTGTTGGAATAACAATCCAGTCTCTTTGCTTGCAAAGGTGAACAGAAAAAAGGTTATTTTAAAGTTTTATTCCAAATCAATAATGGAATGAGTGTTTAAATTTCACCAGTATAAATAAATACAATTTCAAATAATATTCAGTTTTCCCTCCCCTCTATTTATCTGCCCTCCCCCAGGTGAAGGCTGCAGAAAAATGTAAACCATACTGTTAAACGTTATAGTGATATTACCAACTGTTACATGGGAAACAGATTGCTAAACACAGGATATTTTCGGAAAGGGCCTGATGCTGTGAAATGTCGACTTTAGTGCAGTGGTCCCCAAACTGTGGAATGCACCCTTCCATGAATATCTTGAGGCCTCTCAAAATGTGACAGGATGTAAAATGTGAAGGGATTGCCCCCAGGCCCTGCTTAGCCTCAGCATCTGCCACAGCTCTGTCCCTGGCCTCAGTTCTGCTCCCAACCGTGGCTCCCAGGGGGGCCTGGATCGGGTAAGGAAGGCGAGGGAAACAGAAAATGTTTGGGGACCACTGCTTTAGTGGGTGGTCAGCACCTTAGCAACTCAGTATCATTCCACAGAATCCTAAACCATTTCCAATTATTTATTCTTATTGAAACATACTCATGTTTAAGATATCCTAAAAGCACAAAAATCTTAGGTTGCACAGAGTCCAATAAGTCCCTAAAAATAGGCCCTGTTTTAGCAAGGCATTTATGCACATACGTAAGTGGTTTACGGAATAGAGATGGGATTACTCACAACCATCAAGTTATATTATACATATGCTTAAGTGCTTTGCTCAACGGGAGCCATAGCTGCTTCATCACCTGAATGGAAACAAACTCAGTATCATATGAGAATATCATGTTATTCGCTTTATTAAACCATTAGCTCATAAGAAATAACACTGAAAGGTAGTACTTTTACCTTTTTAGCTATAATTTTATGTATTCTAGCCAGCAAAAGCACCAAGACATATAAACCTCTTTGTGAAAAGGTCAAGTGTCCTTTCAGTAAAGGACACGTGTAGGATACTATTATTAAAACCTCAGTAAAACTTAGTTCAAGTCAAAGGTTTTAAGGAAATAAACATTTTTTTAAAAAAATCATAAAAGGAACACATCCATACAATGCAGCTATGGCAACTCTAATCAAACCACACATATTACTTACCATTACTCTGAATACTTAAGTGTCCTTTAAATGGGCTTGCTGGACCATACCTGGGAATGGCTGGGTAGTCGCTCACTTAAACAAAAATATCAAGCAATTAGAAGGAAATACATATTTTGACAAATAAAATAAAGCAGAACATGTTTCTCTAAAACTACACAGGTCCGTTTAGATCAGTTATTATGAAAAATTTGAATCTGTGGCAGCCAATCATATTACTGGAACGGTGGACTTTAATTTTATAATATTATATCTTTATAGTTTAATGAGCTTCCCATATTACCTAAATGCCAAAACACAACTGTAGAGGGACTAGGCGTGTGAGATAATATATTCTATTGGGCCCAGTTCTATTGGTAAGAGAGACAAGCTTTCAATCTCACACAGACCTCTTCTTCAGGACTGAGAACCTTATTCAGAGTGTCAAAAGTAAACACAAGGGCTATGTCTACACTTGCAAGTTAGTTCGAATTAAAGAAGCTTAATTCGAACTAACTTAAGCCTTGGCCACACTAGGCTTTCATTAGTTCGAATTAAGGGCTTCCTTAATTCGAACTAATAAATTTGATTGCTTAGTTCGAACTAACTCTTAATTCGAAATAGTTAGTTCAAATTAAGTCAATGTGGCCATATTAGTTTGAACTAACTGTTTAGTTTGAACTAATCGGCAGATTGGCCTTCATGCAACTGACTAATTCGAACTAAGCAAGTGCCCTGCACGGCCATGGCTAGTTCGAACTAGCATTCCAGTGGGGCCCTGCTAGTTCGAATTAAGTTAATTCAAACTAACTAAAATTAGAGCAAATTAGTTCATTTGAATTAACTAATTCGAACTAACTTTGGTAAGTGTAGACATAGCCAAGATGACTCAGGTTGTCTAGCATAGATAATGGTCCCTTGAAACATGTGTTAACTACCTATGCTAAGCAATATCTTCCACTTTGAATTTAGCTGTGACACTCTGAGTACGCTTCCCAAACCTGAAAAATAACCTGTGTAAGCTCAAAAGCGTGTCTCTCACCAACAGAAGTTCACCCAATTAAAGATATTACCTCACCCACTGTGTCACTCTAATATCCTGGGACACGACACTGCAGACAAAGTCGGATTGTGATGCTTTCATAGATCCACAGAATTTAAAGACTAAAGGAATCATTATATCACCTAATCTGACCTCACAGACCATCACATTTCACCTATTTACTCCCATACACAGCCCAATAACTTGTGTTTGGCTGAAGTACAACTTGGTAGCTGCTGATGTAATTTAGCATCATGCCCATGATTTACACTGCTAAATTCTGAATGTTTTAAAGAAACAAATAATCAGAGCCTTCTCCTCCAATGAGACACCATCTTGTCAATAAAAGGCAAAATACAGTATATTTTGAAACAACCTGTTTTTTCACTGGCTGAGGTCATTAAAAAAAAATTATCATTGAATTTCCCAGCAATTTGATGGACTGGCACAGATTCTGTCTGATAGCTTTAAATGTAAAACAATCACTGTGCAGCTGTTCTATGACAAGTATTTGTGCAACTGCTCACTCTAGTACCAGTAGTTTGGAGTCAAAGGAGAATAAGCATCAAAGGATCGACTTATTCTGCTCAGAAAACGAATGTTTTAACATTAAATGCAGCAGCTATTGCTCATTGGTCAATATTTTATCCTACTGACATTCAATATGATTTTCAAAAGGGCTCAGCACACCAAGTACACTTGAAAATCCCATCTATTGTCTTTTATGTAAATTAGAATATTAAAAATCACCATGTGATTTCACTGAGAAACTCCAGTTTTTGAAGCAATTTTTAAAAGGAGATTTTAAGATTGTTAGGAGCAATAACATGCAGAAGCCTTCACTCTGTGGCTAACCCCATGATTCTAAAATATAAAACAAACAAAAAGAAAAAAGCCACAAGAATCTTCTAAAAACAAGATTTCTTTCTTGAAGTGAAGGTACTTGCTCCATTTACTCCATTATACTACTTGCTCCATTATAATAATTTCAAGGAATTTCATGGTCAAGGCTGAACTAGCCCATTCTCTCTCACCTGTAGATGTTCAGAGTGCCTGAAATGACCATGTGAATGATTGCCTTCCTACTGATATATGGTACCACTGCAATTCAAGTAAAAACACATGACAAGGTGTATGGTCATAAGCAGATGTACACACACCTCAGGTGCTCTGTGAGGTAAGTGGTTGAAAGTAACCAATAAGTGTGGTTATCTAATACAACTTCACCCTGGGGTCTCTGGTACAATGACATTATAAGAAATGTGTTATGCTTTTTACTTATTAATTTTAAAAAATAAATTAAGATATTTGAAAAACTGTGGAGAAGTATATTTTTGTTTTAAGTGTAGGCATACAGAGTATTTTTTTTAAATTAAAAAGCATTATATTTTAAAAATTAATCTCCCAATTCAAGGTCATTCAAATTAGGAGTAGAGATGTAACTTTTACTGTTCAGGTTAAGACCAAAATCTAGTCATCTATTTTTTCTGAATATGAATAATTAAATATCTTGCTGTGTCAGACCTCCATTTTTGGTACTTTCTCTCTCCTTTCTCTCAATCTGTATCTTGTTTCCCCATTCTTCAGCACTGCTTCTATCACTTCTTGTTTCCTGGTTGCTTCTCTCTTTAACTCCCATTCTGTTCTTTGGGTACTTGCCCTTCCTTCTCAGTACAAATCCCTCTCTGCTTCCCTTTCCAGCGCCTCTGCTCCATGTACAAATAGAGAAACAAACTGAAACTCATAAAATGAAGCAGCTCTCTGATTATGGCCCTAATGCTGCAAAAATATACACATCTGCTTAACTTTAATTAGATGTGTTATCTACTTACATGCTTAAAATTAAGCACTTGGGTAAATGTTTGCAGGATTGAGGCCTATATTTGTTGCTTGTGACACCTGGAACATAAGAGACGAGAAGATAGAGGGAATAGGACAAAAATTGGTGGGCATCTGATGATTTTTAAAAACTAGTTATAAACTATTGGACCCTTTTGGTTCTTGAAGGCTGTAGTATTTAAAAGTACTGTTAATACAAATCAAAATAGACGGGAAAATCTTGATATGTTTTCCTGACTAATTCTTCTTTTGATGGGCGTAATGATTTCAGTTAGGACAAATTAGTCAATTTCCTTCTGCATAGTTACATTAAATACTATAGATCCCAAATAGATAATCAAGACCACTGTAAAATGGAATCTTCTTTTCCTAATGTTCATTTTATAATATAACAGCACTTCCAAACCTGGGATGTCTTAACACTGAGAGAATGCATAGTTCCATTATGCAAGCTCTTTAAATGCTTTTTACTGTACTGCAAATGTAGGCATGTTACTAACAGAACCAAAACATATAGTAATCCTATGATTATTGCCTATGAGCAGTGAATAGAAAAAAGGAAGGCACTATCAAGTCCATTAGCCTAAAGCAGTGGTTCCCAAACTGGGGGGGGGGGGGGCGGGGGCCGATTGCCCCCCCAGGGGGGGGCGTGAAGAAAATCCAAGGGCAGCACAAGGCTGTGAAATTTTCATAGCAAAAATTTTGTGTGTTAAGAAAACCTATTTGTGGCCATTTTTAATTGTACAATTATGAATTGAATTTTTGTTAAAAGGGGGTTGGATGATGGTAAAAGGGCTCGGGGGGGAAGCGTGAGCGTTTCTCAAAAATCAGAACGGAGGCGTGATGCCAAAAAGTTTGGGAGCTTCTGGCCTAAAGCATCTATCTATTTTGTTAATTACTGCAATGGCAACTACTCTTGAAAAGGACAGGATATATCTGTTGCTAATTTTCATATTCAGCTAAATAATTTGAGCTGCATTGTGATTCGGGTTACTACATATTCACATTCTGAATGTCTCCTCTACACACCAATTATTTGTTCCCTACAAGAAATAAAATGTGCCACATGTAGGCTGTGCCTATCAATTCTTCTTTTACAACATCTTTAAAATCTGTCCTTTCTCCTGCACTTAGATCACTATCTCTTGACTCCACCTTTAGTCAATTCTCTCCTTGACTACTGCAGCTCCTTCCTTCTGACCTCCCGACTTCTGACTTACCTCTCCTCCAGTACATACCAAATGCTACTAGTAAAATCAACTCTCTTGATCAATGATCAGATCAGATTAATCCTCTGAATGAATTCCTCCACTGGCTTTCTCTCACCTTTCATATCTGGTTCAAATTTCTCAGCCTCACCAGCGAGGCTCTTTACACTTACACTCATGCTTCCATCTCCTCTCTTGTATTTTTCTAAACATTGCCTCTCTGACACCACTGAAGCCACCTGACTAGTTATTATCTTTGGTTGTGTCTACAGGAGTCTTTTCCTTCAAATTTTCCACCATTGCTCAATCAGTGGTGCAGATCCACTGGTGCTAGCCATGGTGGGAGCATTACTGTGAATAACCAGCCATTGGCTTTTTAACTATCATATTCCCTGGACCTCCTCTGAGCAAGTATAGGCAATACAGTGTTTAAAATATTGGCAGACAGTCTATACTAGAACGGCTACCATTGGCTATGTCTACACTTGCACTTTTAAGTGGACTTTAACTAAGTCGACTTAACTTGAAGTCGACTTAGTGCATCTACACTTAAAATTAAAGTCAACTTAAAGGGGAACTTACAAGTTGACCTAGAGCATCCACACTGGACGCTCTAGGTCGACTTCTAGGGGCTAGGGGGACCTTGGGCAGGTCCACGGTGGCAGGGGGGGCACCCCTTGTGTTCAATGGGGCAAAGGGGGACAGGGACCCTGGCAGGGCATGTGGGCAGGGTGTGATGCTGTCTGGATTTAGGGAAGCATTTATGATATTATTTTCTATTCATATGGTGTTCTATCTGTACTTTAACTTGTGTGATTTTATGGAAATGTCAAACCATTGTGATCTTAATGTTTAGGAATTTTCCAGCTACAATGGGCCCAGGGAGTAAACTGATGAGCCATTAAGGACACAATGGGCCCATATCACCTGGCACATTCCTTAACATTAAGGAGACAATGGTTTGACACACCCGCCCCTCTCAGACATTTCCATAAAATCACACAAGTTAAAGTACAGATAGAACACCAAATTCCTATCTAAACTAACTTCTAATCCAAATACAATTCCTAGACATAAACTATATAATCATTCCCAGCAAATTACTACCTTTCTATTGATACCAAACATGACATAGCTCCTATGGATTATAGAGCATTTAGGATATATGAATAGAAAATAATATCATAAATGCTTCCCTAAATCCAGACAGCATCACACAGGCTCTGCCCTGCCCTTTGGGGGGCACGCCAGGCTCCCCCCTGTGCCCCCCCCAGCAGGGAGGGCATTGGTGTAGTCCTGGGGTAGCCCTAAGTTGACTTAGGGCTACCCCACGTCTACACTGGCTTAATTCGACTTTAAAAAGTCGAATTAAGCCTTAGGTGGAGTAAAAAGCAGGTTTAATAAAGTCGACTTAATTTTTATTAAGTCAACTTTATTTTCCTTAAGTCAACTTAAGCAAGCTGCTTAAGTCGACTTAAGCAAAGTGTAGTGTAGACGCAGGGTAAATTAAGTTGACTTAAGCAAGCTTAAGTCGACTTAATTTACCAGTGTAGATGCAGCCATTATTAGCAGTTGTAATATGATGGAAGGAAATTTGAAGAAAAATGTGTAGATATAAAAATGTGTAGTTATATTATTTGTATCCTTCTTTCTGTCATCTATAGCCCATCTTCCATGTTGTCCTGATAGTTGGAATAGCTTCTTTGGTCTTGTGTGGCAGTTCATTTCAAAGTCATCATTAACACACTCCTTCCACAACATCCTCCAATGAGAATTTATATTTATAGTTTTAGAACAACGAATATAAATATTTACGTGAATGAAAAATTTTCTAAAAAATTAAAAACATAACTATTCAACAACAAATGTGAAAGTAATAAACTACAGCAATCTGCTCTTTACAGGGACTGCTACTCTTCTATAAGAGCACCTTCCCCCCATTTCTTGTCTTTGTTAACGTCTTTCCCCTTACCCACCATGTTGTTACTTTCGTGTGGTGTTCATGATTTAATTTAGACCACTCACCTGTAAAAAATGGCTATCTGAACTCAATTGGACTGCTCATATTTAATGGTGTGCAGCTATGTCTTAGAAGGATTGGGGCTATGTTTTATAAACTTCAAGCAACAGGGGACTTTTATTTTATCTGCTTATGAAGAGTTACAGCACTTATATAATTCAGAAATATGGGCCAGAGAGATCACATAATCAACAGATTCTCATCCAGAGCAGATTAAATGCAACCTAAGTTTTCCATCACTTTGTAAGTGTTGTCTAGCTGAGTCTGATAATACCAGCAACACACCCATTTTATAGCTAGCTGTAAGACCGTCTCTAGTGTATATTTCAGGTGAGTGACCCATAGAGAATAGTCTAGGCATCATAAGATTATCCCTTTGTGCATTCTTGTAATTATAATGATCCTGTTCAGGTAACCTGTACAGTTTGGGTCTAATTTTAAAGGTGTTTACAGATGTGATGCTCCCACTGCTTTCAGCTGTAACTGTGGTTCCTTAGAAAATCTGGCACATTATTTTTTGACATTCACTGACTTTATATCCACCTGTAAACGCAGAAAAGATATCACCAGCAGATGGCATACTGTTCAACTGTAACAAGTAAATATTGTCAAGGTCCAAAGGGGAGCCGTGTTAGTCTATTGCAGAAAAACAAGAGTCCTGTGGCACTTTTAAAGACTAACAGATTTACTCTATTACCTGTTTACTGACTTGTGAAATAACAGAACAGTGATCAAGATCATCCATCTACCACAGGAAAACCCAAAAGACAGGGCCAAAAGGAAGATATCTTGCAGAGTTTTCTCTGAATCTTTCTCTTGGGGAGGAGCAGGGTCTGCCCGCAATCTACACGAACCTCAGGAAATTAGCTGAAGACAGAGACATCTAAAAACAGCCCTACAGTCAGTCCCAAGGACTCAAGAAGACAACATAAATGTTAAGTTCCAGAGGGGTAGCTGTGTTAGTCTAGTCCAGCAAAACAAACAAGGAGTCTGGTGGCACTTTCAAAGACTAACAAATTTATTTATCACATGAGCTTTCATGAGAGAAAATCCCACTTTGTCAGACACTTGAAGATGGAGAGCTTACAGAATGGGAGCAAAATAAATGCAGAGGACGTGTAAGTTATAAGATCTGGTCAGACTGTTATGTTAGTTTACCCTCAAATCGTATTTTCAAGGTTAACTTCACAAGCACAAAAAGACTGGAAATTCAGATGTAAGGCTTGAATTTGGGAGCACAAAGGGCAGATTCTTCAGGAAATTCCATGGCTACAAAATATACATAAGCTTGACAAAAGGCATGTTGTCTGGGGCACTTGGAGAGTCAGTAAGTGAAGATGACTTGTTCTGGGAAGAAAGGAAGGGGAAATAAAGGTAACTAATAAGACTTGTACCTTTCACTTCAAACTATCTAAATGCATTCTGTCTACTGTTAGAGAGACACAGTGGGTGAGATATCTTTTATTGGACCTTGGTGAGAGACAGGCTTTTGAGCCACACGCAGAGCTCTTCTTCAGATCTGGGAAAGGTACTCCAAGCTTCACAGCGAAGGCCTTGTCTAGAAAAATAAGTCAACAAGAGATGTATCGACTTTTAGCCACAGATGGCTGATATCCATATTACTATCCTTGAGTTGGTGGAACGCATCCTCACTAGAAGCACTTCCCCAGACCTAAGGAGCAGTGTGGATGGAGCTGAGAGAGCCATCAGAAAGACCCCAGGCTCCCTGTTGGCTGCTCCCTTTCCCCTGCCCCGTCACAGCCTGGAGTTGGGGCAGTTGCGTGGGGACTTGTCCCATCCCCTTTCCCTGCCAGGATCTGGACATCAGCTGCCAGCAGCTGGGCTTGGAGCAGGGAACTGGGTTTCAGCCACCTACCTCCCGCCCACCCTCCTGCACTTGAGGTCAGAGCTGGGCTTCAGCCACCCATCTCCTGCCCAGTCCCGGTTACAAGCCACGAGGCCAATTTCAGCCTCCCACATCCAGGCTTGGAGCCAAGAGCTGGGCTGCAGTCACTTGTGTCCCACCCAACCGTGGTTCTAAACTGGGCAGCAGTCACCTGAATCCAGGATAGGAGCCAGGTTTACAACAGTCCACGGCTTGCCTGGGCCCTGCTGCGAGCAGCTTCCAGCAGCTGGGATGCTGGTCCCACTCCCAGGTGGGACCAGGCAACAGCTCCCCTGCTTTCTTATCTATTTCACCACTCCACAGAGCAGTGAAATTAACAAGAATGACAGCTCCTCCACTGCTGCAAGGGGATACAGAGTCTACGCTGACACTGCGTTGCCGTAGCTCTCCTACAAAAGCCCCACACCTATCCGCGAAGGGGTTTTATTTTGTTGAAAAAACAAGGCATTTTGTTAGCAGGGGGCAGAGGGCTGATTCCAGTGTGTACACCAGCACTGTTTTGTGGACAAAAGTCATCTTTTGGCGATAAAACTCTCTAGTTTAGACAGGCCCAAGTGCAAGGTGGAACAGACTGTTTGCTATAAGTAGCTGGAACATATTCTAAGGGATCATTTAAGATAGAGCAGCCTGTTAACACCTCTGCAGTCATCAGGGTTAGAGGGTTACAGAGTGTTGTAATAAACCATAAAGCCAGTGTCTCTATTTTGTTCAACAGTGGAAGATACCGAACTTAGCCATCTGAGGCTACCACTGCTTCTGTCTGCTGTAAATTTGCTTCATCTAGTTAGAACCTGATCCAAAATCCAGTTGTGTCAGCGGGAATCTATCCAATGACCGGCTTCCCCTGACTTCAGTGGATTTTGGACTAGACTCTCAAACTGCAAATTCTCCAGGGAAACTATCGTGTTTGTATAGTGCCTAGAATGATGGGTTTCCAGTCCTGATTGGGGATTTCTAACACAAAGCAACATAAATAATAACATCTCTGATTAAAAAAGAATCTTTACTACATACTTTCATTGTAGGCATAAAGGATTCAATTGAAAACACATTTGACCACAGATTTAAGATCTATGGCTATGTCTACACTGGCAAGTTAGTTCGAACTAACTAAAGCCATGGCTACATTTGCTCCCTTAGCCACCATGGTATACTAGGAAATCATAATTATCCAAAATGACCCTTAAATTCTTTCATGAATTGCTGATTTCCATACAGTGTAGCCTCTCCCCACCCGCCATATTTGGGTCACTCTTTGTTCCTAGATGTATGCAATGTTTCATTTGGCTGTATTAAAACACAAGTTTGTTCAAGTGAGCCCAGTTTACCATGCAATCCAGATCACTCTATATAACTTAACTGTCCCCACGATTATTATTTACCATTCTGCCAATTATTGTGTCACCTGAAAACTTTACCAGCAATGATTTTATATTTCCTTCCACAACACGGATAACGATACTGAATGGCATTGGTCAAGAACAAATCCCAGTGGGATCCCTCCAGGGACACCCTCTCTGGGTGATAATTCCCATCTACACCGACATTTTGAAATCTAAAGTTGCAGTAGCAAAAATTGTCAAATTATTTTACAAACCTCACCATGACCTAAGTAATTTTCTTAAAACAAGTGATTGAAATTCCCCCTTCCTGCAACTGAAGTTTCTGATATGCATTTTTCTCTAGAACCACATATTGAGGTTCTTGTTCCTGGGTTATGACAGAATATTTTAATTGATTTCTGCAGTGCTGCAAAGTGGTCACTGTAGTACAGTGCTTTATGGGATACTTCTGATAAGAAATGAGAGCAGGCTATGAACACACATATACTCTTCTCATAAACTAATCCTAACTGAATAGTTCATAGGGCTCTTTACTTTGTAGGGGTGTGATGTGGGAGATCAGTGAACCTTTATTAGTGTTCATCTTGACAAGTAGCAGCCACTGCCAATGACTCCCTTCTCACGTTGAAAGATAAAAATTTGGATCCCAATTCTTTTCAATTCTCCATATCCATCATTATCTATGAGCTACTGAAATCCTTTCCTTCCACCTTCCTTACACAAGAAAGAATACAGAATTCTAACAGGCCACCCTACCTCTTCTCAAACATCTTGCACAGGACCCAATAAATCTATGACTGCCACAATTACAGTGTAAGAATCTCTGCTCTAGAAGATATATCCTCTATAACACAAGGTCTAGACTAGAGCCTTCACATTCCCAAACCCAAGGTTTTCAATAGGACTACTTGCATAAATAAAGCGGGAAGAATTTGGCGCTGAATATGTTTTTGAGAATGAATGCTCATGGTACAGCCTAACCAATATCTGACTATTACATTCCTTGTTTAATAAAGTGGCTACAAGCAATGCATTTTTGTTAGAGCATTAGCTCAGTATATTATAGTAATGTCAGTCCAATCCCAATAATTAAAGGTCTGTTAGCTCAGACCCTATAATTGAATTTATAAATTGTCCATAAAAATGTGCATTGCTCCAAAACTTAATAAGCAAGATGTCAGTCCAGGAGTTTACCACTTCCATTTATACTACTATGATGCTATCTTCTTATCATTTACAAAAACATGGCATACATGTCTGGAAGAAACCGGCAATGTTTTCTGGTCAATTGAAGGATTAGTCAACTCCTTTATGTCATTTTGGAGTCATTCACTTTAAGACCCAGCCACTTGGGATGCAATAACAGCTTTTAAAAAAAGCTCAATTTAATCTGAAAACTAGGTATTATGCTTGTTTGTGGCTGCCATTTTGTATGCTCTCTACAAAATGAAAAGAGCTTGCAACTACTTTTAAAGCTACAAAAATGGTTTTTAAAATCATAAAAGCAAAATCGAGCACACAGTGCTCTTAAGTATGAATTTTTCTGTCTATGCAAACTGAATATTAGCATACTAGCTTAAATTCTACACTCAGTGAAGTCAATGACAAAACTCCCATTGCCTTTCATGGGACAAAAACTTGGTCAGGAATCTGATTTTAATGCAGTTAACTTTATCATTTAATGTGAGATGAGTAATGTCTGCTGGGTGAAAGTTCTAGTAATTTCCCTAGAGTTTTTGAAACACAACTTGTTGAATAAAATATATCGGATTCAAAAAAAAATTCAATAATATGCATTTAAAATGAAATTCCAATTTTCCTTTGTTTGAATTTTGCATGTAATCAACTACACTGGGTGTAAAACAGGAATGTTATGAAATGGATGTATTTCCCATAACTGAAATCAGTGTCTGCCATCTGTACCTGTACCATGAGATCTCTTTATAATCCATTAAATAGATACATACTATTAATAAGCAACATAATCCATATTGGATTACATACAGGAAGCTCCTCTTTACATCTCAATATGCTCAACAGCATGCTAGTTCACTAGTGCCCTGGACAAATAACTAATACGTTGCATAAAAAATGTAAAATGAACAAACTGCAAGATATTTAAGTTTCACAGTTAACCTCCATATACAAAACAAAAAAGCAACCCCCCGACTGATTTGAATCAATAAAAATAATATGATGAATGAAATAACCCTCAGTGTTAAACTGAATCAAACAAAAGGACATCAAAAGAGTCCTCTTCATATGATATGAGCAAATCTTGAAACTCAATTGGAATGAATTTTTCCTCATTATAAACGTCAATTGACTGACTGGGGAAGACATGGATGAAGCACTATTGCTCTTCTACAGTTGCAGAAACTGCTGGCTGTATTAATTAGTGGTTTATGTGTTAATGGAAACTAAAAAGGAAAAAAACCAAATTATTTTAAATGGGAACTGAGTGCTCAGAGAAATTCAGTGGGTTTAAAGAAGTGGTTCTAGTGACATCACTGAATTGTAATTGTTCTTTGCACTGCTCTGCAGGAGTGGCACTACTACCTCAATGAGTGTAAGTACTAAGGGCTGATCTACAATGAAAAACTTACACAGGCACAGCTATGTCTCTCAGAGATGTGAAAAATCCATGCCTCTGAGAAACACAGCTCTGCTGACTTAACCCCTCGTGCGCACAGTGCTAGGTCATCAAGAAGAATCTCTCCCATTGCTGTAGTGAGCGTTTATACTGTAGTATTTTAAATTTAGACATGGCCTACTACACTAGCACTTCTCTACACAACAGATGCTACAGTGGCCCCTGTAGCACATACAATAGGCCTGGTCTACACTAAAAAATTAGGTTAGCATAACTACGATGCTCAGGGTATGAAAAATCCACACCCCCCGAACAACATAGTTAAGTTGACCTAAATTCCCATGTAGACAATACTAGGTCAAGGAAAGAATGATTAGGGGGCTGGGGCACATGACTTATGAGGAGAGACTGAAGGAACTAGGCTTATTTAGTCTACAGAAGAGAAGAGAGAGGGGAAATTTGATAGCAACCTTCAACTACTTGAAGGGGTGCTCCAAAGAGGAGGGAGCTAGGCTGTTCTTGATGGTAACAGAGGACAGAACAAGGAGCAATGGTTTCAAATTACAGCTGGGGCGGTCAAGGTTGGATATTAGGAAAAACTTTCTCACTAGGAGGGTGGTGAAGAATTGGAATGGGCTACCTAGGGAAGTGGTAGAATCTCCATCTTTGGAGATTTTTAAGGCCTGGTTAGACAAAACCCTGGCTGGGGTGATTTAGTGGGTGTGGTCCTGCTTTTTAGCGGGGGGTTGGACTAGATGACCTTGTGAGGTCCCTTCCATCCCTATTATTCTATGATTCCATCAACTTAACTACTGCCTCTCAGAGCTCAATTATCTATACTGACATAAGAACTTTTCCCATCAGTGTAGATAGTGTCCATATTGAAGCGCTAAAGCAGCCCACCTGTGTCGCTGTAGTGTTTTAAATGTAGACTAGCCTGCAGACATTTGTTATAGCACCAGAAAGGCTTTTCTATCACTTTAATCCACCTCTCTGAGAGACAGTGATGAGGTGGACAGAAGAATTCTTCCATCAACTTAGTGCTGTCTGCATCAAGTCTTAAGTCATCTTAACTATGTCTCCCAGGGGCGTGAATTTTTCACATCCGTGAGCAACGTACGTGGTTTACTTAAGTTTCAGGTGTAGGTGAAGTCTAGTAGTATATACTAGCTTGCTAATAACTGCCACACTAACTGGAGGCCTGATCCAGTGAGATCTTCAATTCAATAAGAGAAGAGCATAATAAGTGCTTCACAGCATTCAGTTCTAAGTAAGAACTTGTGCGGATTCTCAATGCATCAATACAACTCCACTGAATTGGGCGTATTCTTAATGCACAACAGAGCTAAAGCAGCCCAGAACCACGGTAGCTTCGCAAATGCACAGGAAATAGGAAATGATTGGCAATGGCTGGTATGGTCGACAATTTAGCTCCCCAATTCAACAAACACTTAGGCACATGTTTAACTTTGGATCTGCCAGTAGTTTTTTTTTGTTTTCACTAAAAGATTACTTCATCCGCCTTATCTCTCAATTAGTTTCTTTGAAATTCAGTGGAACTACTCATATACTTTAATATTAACACAAATGTAGGTGCTTTACTGTATGCGGATGGCATTACTCATATGCTTAAAGTTAAATACACTCTTAAGCATTTTGCTGAATAAAAGCCTAAATCTGGTAAGCAGGTATAGTTTCCTCCCCAAAATGGGAAACACTACTGACTACTGTCTAAAGTGTGACATTATCTTTCAAACATTACTTCTAAGCCTCTGACTGCTTTTCCCCCTTAGACTCCGCTAATCCATTATTCTTCCACTTCTTGACTGGTCAGTGGACATTTTAGGACAATTTTGATCTCTGAATAATTCTGATTAGCCCTATTATATGTCGGTCCTGAGCCATTTAAAAAGCTATTTGTTGTCAAAGTGTTATACAGAGAAATACACAAGCAGCACAGGTGGTCGTATTTGCATGTAAATACTCAGAATGCTCTTCCAGCTCACAGTTAGATCAGGGTACTGGCAATATTTATGCTGAGGAAAGAAACTGAAAAGGCTGGTGTTGCTTATGAAGCTGCTTTGAAGCTCCTTCAAACTACAGAAATGTTATAACAACATCCTTGTGGTAATTAAATGACTTCTGCATTGCTGTAACAGAGCAACATCACATTTGTGTGTCATTGATAAGAAGTAAGGCTACAATTTTATTATTGTTCAGAAATGTGCCAAGCAAATGCAGTGGAAGATGAACAGCCCAATGTAGACCACTAGCATTATTATTTAAAGCTGGTTTGGGATGATTATATTCCTCATCCGGCCATAAATAACATGAATCTGTGACTAACCTAACTGGCTTCTGGGATTGGAACAGTAAATAACTGTTGGGTTTAATTCTGTATCTGGAATTTAGAGAAGTGAACCACATTCCATTTAAATTAATTCTAGGGGGAAAAGAACCAGCTACGCAATATTTCAACACCAATATTTTACATTTTTATAAGGCAAGAAGCCCTATCTTTGTTTGAACTGTGCCAAGACATTTCATCACATATGGTCCTGAAGAATCACGCACCACTAAATAACATATCAAAACAAAAGGCAATAACCAAAAGCTTGATCTCTGCTCAAAATTTTCTTAGACATGAACAGAAGCCCATATATGGAACAAGTATAAAATTATATTTAAAATAAAAGGGTCCAATTCTTCCATTCCTGTAACATATTTACACTCTTACACTAGTGGGAGTTACTCATGCAAATCCCACTGCACATTGACGGAAGACTACATTTTATAGACTATTAGTCTCAGGTGAAGCTCAACGGACAACGAGAACTTCACAGAATCCCTGTGGGCCCACAAAAAGAAATATTTTAACAACCAAAGGTACAGGATAGAGGATGATTTGGGAAGGAAGTGAGCCTATAAGTCAGGAGTAAAAAACTCCCCGCCTGTGTGCCAAGAATGGCATGTGAGCCTATTTGGAGCAGTATGTGGTGCCCTCTGCAGCGCTATCAAAATTGCTGCTCCTGCAGCCAAAAGCCACTCTGGGCGGCTTCTTTCCACAGCAGCTGGGGTTCCCCAGGCATGCCACTGAAAGCCACATGGAGGGACTTCTTTCCATGGTGGCTGGGGGAGAAGAGGGGGGTCACAGGTACACTGCTGAAAGCCATCTGAAGTGGGTTCTTTTGGCAGTGACTTGGGGTGGGGGGGAGGGAGAGGCATGCCGATGAAAGAAGCCATTCCAGGCAGTTTCTGGCAGCATGCCTGGGTCCCCCTTATCCCCCCCGCTGCTACCACCTAAAGAAGGTGCCCAGAGCAGCTTTCATCAGTGGGAGGCACTACAGCCATGGCCGGTGTCAAATTCTCATGCAATGGCTGCTTTTTTGGGTGGAGGGGACTGCCACCACCGGCTGAAGATTGGAGGGGAGGGGCCGGCACGGAGGTTGGCAAAGTTTCCTGACCCCTCTTATAAGCAGATCTTTATAGTGAGTGAGTGATCTGCACGTAAAACAGTTTGAGAGTCTCTTATAGAGAATTGAATACTAAAAGATCTTAGGCACACGACAGGTATTTTTCTGCACTGAATTTCATTTTTCTAAGTATTAATAAAATTCACATTAAAACTGTGATTTTGGTAGCAAAACAATGTCTGCAAAGACATCATCTTGTCAATGTCACCACAGATTTGAACTGACACCACTGACGTACTGCATGATAATGTAATGTCATCCCACTAGACTTGAATTTACTCGGTAGTAAATCATTGTAACATTTCATCATGTTACTGAATAGTGTAGCAGCCCTGGATTAATACTAACTTCATTATCCAATTGTCACAAAAGATGGCTAGGAAATTAGCACATATTATACACCTTGTTTTAGATCTAAAAATATCTCAAGCATTTTAAAAATAGGTAGGGCCTGATCCTACAAACACAGATGTGTTTAATTGTATTCCTTTGATTTGTCTCATATATGCCAGAAGTAAAGTTACACAAGTGCACAGGTGTTAGTTAGCAGGATCAGGTCACAAAAGATTAATACATACAAAGAAAAAAAATTTAAGTTCTAAAGCCTTTTATTTTTAAACTAGACCATGTCCAAAAACTTCAAGGCCAAGGAAGTTGAAACAGAATTCAAGTTCCATTTTTATTTCCACCATAAACTCTTAATAAAAATTTTAGATACAAATAAAATTATGTTGATTTTAAATACCCTGAGAGTTCTGAAAACTGTGCTTATTGGTGAAAACTCAAATCTTTACCATATTAGCATTTGATACCATTATAAACACATATGGGCATTTATTATTACTATAAAGCAGACCATCTAAGGCCCTGATCCTCCAAGGACTTATATGCATGCTTACCCTTTGTACTTAACAGAATTAATCACAGCGAATAAAATTAAGCACATGTATAAGTATTCATTTTATTAGCTCCTTATATGCATTACAGTCGCAGCTCTGCAATAAGACCCATGTGGACCATTGTCCCATTTTTAAAGTTGGAAAATATTACTATAAAGCTAAAAAAATTGGCAAAGGGACTCAGGGGCAAGTATAGTATCTTAAACTATTTTAAACTTCTGTTTTGATACTAACTGGAATTCAAGCTGGCAGAATCCCTTCAACATGCTTCAGCTCTATGAGAATGTTAGAACGTGGTATGCTGGGAGCTCTCCTTTCATAGGGCTGCTCCCTAAGATCCAGATGGAGTGAAGCATGCAGGGAGCTAAGAGAGACAGAGAGATACACAAACAAGACTTTTCAGGACACAGAGCTTTCTCACCCGCAGCCTGATAGCCTCTGTGCTGTTGAGAAGAATACAAGTTTGGGGGGAGGAGAACATCAAACTAGTATCCTCTGGCTCTGAGGATATTCCTCCAGGAGATGGGCCCTCAATTATTAGGAAGAGACAAATAATAGTAATGGATGATTCAATTATTAGAAATATAAATAATTGACTTTGTGATGAACTGGAAGAACTGCATGGTGAATTGCCTGCTGGTATGAAGGTTACAGATCTCTCAAGACATCTAGGGAGCTATACCTGCATGGTTGGGGAGGAGCTGTTTGTTGTCAAACATGTAGGCACCAGTGATATAGGTAAAAGTAGAAGAGAGCACCAGGAGGCCAGATTTAGGCTGCTGAGTGAGAAATTAAAGTCCAGGATCTTCATGGTAGCATTTTCTGAAACGCTTTCAGTTCCATGTTCAGGGCCAGTTAGACAAGCGTAACTACAGGGTCTCAAAGTGTGAATGAGATGATGATGTGAGGAGGAACATTTTAGCTTTATTAGGAGCTGGGAAATCTTTTGGGAAGGGAGGAGTCTATACAGGAAGGATGGGCGTCACCTGAATCAAAACGGAATCAGACCAAAATTAAAAAGGTCATGAAGGAGTTTTTAAACTAAAAACTGGAGCAAAGCTAACAGGTATGGAGGAGCACACTCTTCAGAAAGAGACATCCCTTAGGGGAGGGTGTATTCATGGGGATTCTCTATAGTCTAATAAAAAGGAGAGGATAGAAAGTGATAAAGTACAGGTAGAATCTAAAGACAAATAGTCAAATGAAAAAGATTCCTTTCAATCACATCACACAAAGACAGCAAACTAAATATTGACAAATGTTATAAGTTCTTGTATACAAAATTCCTCAAGATAATTAAGTTCAAAGCAGACTGAGAAGTTACAAAGGGATCACACAGAACTGGGCGCATGGGCAACAAAATTAGAGATGAAATTCAAAGTTGATAAATGCAAAGTAATGCACATTGGAAAACACAATCCCGACTATACATACAAAATGATGGGAGTCTAAACTGGCTGTTACCAATCAAGAAAGAGATCTTGCTATCTTGCGGATTGTTCTCTGAGAACACCTGCTGACTACACAGCAGCCATCAAAAAAGCTAACAATATGTCAGGAGCCATTAGGAAAGGAATATGTAATAAACAGAAAATATCATAATGCCAACACAGGAGATTAGAAGAGTGGGGCTGTTCAGGTTGGACAAGAGCCAATTAAGGGCAACTTGATAGAGGTATCAAATATCATTATGATAAAATTAAGAATGGTGAGGCAAAAGCGAGAAAAGAATTGCTATTTACTCCTTCATATAACACAAGAACGAAGGGTCAGCCAATCAAATTAACAGGCAGTAAATTTAAAACAAACACAAGGAAGTATTTCTTCATACAATGCACAGTCAACTTGTAGAACACACTGCCAAGAGATGTTTTGAAGGTCAAAATTATACCTGGGGTCAAAAAAGGATCAGATAAATTCTTGGAGGATAGGTCCATTGATGGTCATAGCCAGCATGTTCAGGGACACAGTTCTATGCTCTGTGCACCCCTAAACCTCAGTCTTCTAGGTGCAGGGGGGGGAAGAATGGACCACTTGATGACCATCAATCGGAGTATGGCCAGTCTTATGCATTGCCCCTAAGGCTCAACGTGAGGCAATGGCTGCTGGGAACTCTCTGGCCAGGGGCCTGACCCTTGTGATCAGGTGCAGCAATGCATGCTGGGACGGGGAGCTATCTCCCAGCAGCCCACCCCCCACTAGCAATGCATGCTGGGAGCTATGGGTGTCTGTCTCTCCCCTCCCCCCTCGCCCGGTTTAAAGGTGTTGCCGCAGCCGGGTCTCCCCCTCCTCGCCCAGCTTGGCCCTTCCCTCCCCGCAGCCCCCCGGCGGCTCGCCAGGCGGCCCGGCGCTACCTGCGCTCCTCCTGCGGCTGCTGCTCTCCATCCTCACTCCCATGCTCCTGGCCGGCCCCAGGCTCCTCTCGCTCTGCCCCGCCCCCTCCGCTCGGCTCCTGCCGCGAGTGCGGCCGTGGCCTCCCTCCCCCCTCCCGCCGGGGCGGGGCCGCCCTGGCCGCATGCGAGGTTGCTATGACAACGGGCTCGTCGCCGGCAGTGTTACGTCCTGCCTCCCGCGGCTGGGGGGAGAGGCTGGGGGCGGAGAAGGGCCTCGTGGGGGAGCGGAAAAGAGGGGAGCGGACGCGGGGGCAAGGCCGCAAGGGGAGTTGAAGGCGGGGAGAAGGAAGGCGAGGGGGGGAGAACTTGGGGTGGGTTGGAGAGAAGGGGGGCGCTGGGGAGAGAAGAGGGGAGGAGGACTGGAGGGGGCGGGATGGAGAAGGGGGGCACTGGGGAGAGACGAGGGGAGGAGGACTGGAGGGGGTGGGATGG